>JAOXNX010000032.1:10941744-10952878 GCA_028566075.1 Solidago caesia
GGACGACCCAGTCGCCCCAATTGAGAGGTGTGAATAGCTTTAAAGGGATGGAAATAGCAACACCCAAATGAAATGATGTGTCACATTTTTATTGGATGGAAAAAAAGTAATGCGTTACACATTTAAATTGGGGAGGGGCAAATCTATCTATTTATCTTGATAAAACAAAATGGTTAATGCCAATGAGGCCTAGATCAACTAGTAAAACAAAATGCTTAATGCCAGTAAGGCCTAGATCAACTGGTAATTATTTGGGGATTTGTGTGGAGGCATGGAAGGTTTTTATTCACATATCAGGTTTTATGGAGTTTTTTTTCCATAAAGATTTATGATGTATAAGTTTATTGCCTTTTAAAAAAATGTTTAGTACAGACAAATTAGAACTTAGAAAGCTATCAAATAATTAGACAAACGTATAAATTATTAATGTAATAAATAGTATGTAAGTATTGATAAATAAAATGATTGATATTGCCTTCATCATTTTTCTTTAATGTTAAACATATGTTAAGCCTATAATTTAATCATATCTACCGTTTTTTTAAAATCAATAAGTGATCAAGTAACATGAGTCTTGTATTCTTAGTAGATTCAAGTTCAAATCTTGCAAGCAAATAATTTGGGGTGATCAGTAAAATGATTAAAACCAACCACAATAAAAAAAAAACCCGATTAGATCTATACATTGATCCGAGCCAAAAGATGATTGGATATCTTCGATTAATCCGAACATAACTTATGTTTGAAACAATATAAACCATTAATGATCTCCAGGTGCTCTTATTTTCATCCCTCAATATATAATAATTTATGCACAACGTATAACTGTTTATTACATTGTGAAAAGGTATAACGAAAAAAAGAAGGTAAAAATAGATATCAGCTCTCCAACCAACCAAACACACGAAAGTTAAAGTAGTAGCATTACGTCACTATAGTTTTTTACCTCAAAATTCGTACATATCTAAACACATAAAGTCTATCATAAATAGAACATAACGTGTAAACAAGGAACATAAACACATAAATACGAACATAGCGTGTAATTGGGATCTTGCCTTGTCCTATCATATCAAGACCCAAAAAAAAAAAAAACAGAAAAACAAAAAAAACAAAACAAAAAACCAAACCCCAAGTACAACACACACACATATACATATAGGTACATACATACATTATATATATACATATTTCTATACCTATATATTTATATATATCTATATATTTTGTGTGTGTGTGTGTGTTCCTTGTCACTAGGGTTGCACCTGAAGCCAATCAGGTCAAACCCTTTTCACATCTCTCTCTTTTCTAAAGGTAATTCCCGTAATCCTATTTCTATCTATTTTTTCTTTTTAGTGTTATAGTTTTGTATCAATTTTTTGTTTAATATTTTGTTTTGTTTTAATTGATGGAGTTTAGGTAGATGGAAGAGCAACAACAAAGTAAGTTCTTGTTTCTTCATTGCAATCCCTTACTTCTGTTTTTTTTTTTTTTTTCTTTTTAATTATTGAATATTGTTTTAATGTGTTTTGAATTGCAACTATTGATGATAGTTTGTTTACGGGTGGTTTCGATTATTGGCATTGTTTATAGAACTGGTAAATTAGGTGTTACTTGGGTAAGTTTGCCCCTGTAGCATTATGTTTCGTGTTTAGGAGTAAGTTGTAGCTTGAATATGTAATTAAGACGGTCTTAATGAGAAATTAGAACTTAAGTAATCGAAAAAAATAGGTGAGAGTTGCCTTGTAGTTAGTTCTGGGGATGGCAGTATTTGGAAAGTATCCCGGGTTCTATCCCCACTGAGCCAGTTTATTAGAAAAGTTCTTTGGTGAAGGTGGATCAGTTTGTTAGGCCACCATCTAATCTGGCCGCTAGGTAAGCTTGATTTATCTCTTACGTGATGGGTCTGGGATGGTCTGGCATGTGTCGGTTGGGGTTGCCGGAATTTTTACCTTTTGGAGAGTCTGACTATTGTTATGAATATAAATATATAATGGCGGGCACAGTTGCCGTTGAATTTGCGGGTTGATGTGATGGTTTTGAATCTTTAGGGAATATTGAGTTAGTTGAATAGTTTTAAGTGCGTGATAATGGGAATGGAGCTAATTGGTGCTTTATATCGGAAACAAAAGATGCCCCTTTTCTTTATGTGGCTTATATGGAAGTGACAATGGAATCAATACTTTGGAATATAATTGAACACCTTTTTGTTAATAAAAAGGTATATCCTTTGTATTTCAACGGCCTATTCTGCACGTGGTAGTTTTCATTGGCAAACTAATCTAGATGTGATAACAGTATTTAGCATTAAAGATTAAACAGTAGTCAAATTTCTAAAAGATACTGTGGCACTTTTATCAGTGCTAGGGTTTAAGCTTAAACTTTCTAGAATAAGCACCGTAGAATTAATTATTCCCAAATTCTGTTAAAAAGAAAACAAAGTGTCCTTAAGCAAATTCGTTTAAAGATTTTTGATACAGCTTTATATTTACGCCTACAAAAACATTGGAGTGTTTGAATATCCTCACAAAGGCTACTGACATAAAAAATTTGTTGCTTTTATTAAGAACTGTCAAGAAACCTTTATCATTTGTTTGTCTTTCAATATTTTCACTGTGTGTGTTACAGAAATTTAGATATAATTGTTGGTCTCATTTACATGATATGATGATGATATAGAAAGGATCGCAACCCAAAGGATGCAAATTGGAGGAATCTGGTTAAAAATAAAGTGACCTAATGTTTTTATCATATCTTCAAAATGCACGTAAGCCATTTTTTTTAGGCCAAACTTTTCTTTTTTGGGCACATGTATATGGGATCAAGGGAAATGACATGAGAATCGTATATGTAATGCCGGAAGAAATCGCTTGGCGGTATAATTTGAGAATCAATAGAACTCACAAAATGGAGCATTTGAGAAAAAAAGATAAGAACTTAAGTCTTGTTGGTTTTCTTTTCATCAATGTCTTTGAGTGCATTATTTGTTAGGATGTTGGGTCCCAAAAGCTTGATTAAAAGGTGCCGAGTTTCTATTGGTGTCTTGTTTCCATTTTGGGTTTTTACTATATTATTAGGCCTGTATTTAAATGTCTTTCAAACTCCGATTAGCTGCTAACTTTTTGGCTTCATGCTTCAATTAATGAAGCATTGGATGTTGCAGGTGTGTCGAGTTGCTATGTGTTTAAAAGTCGGTTGCAAGAGTATGCTCAAAAAGCTGGACTCACTACACCTATTTATCATACTATCAAGGAAGGCCCGTCGCACCAGCCTATCTTCAGGTCAACTGTGGTCATAAATGATGAAACTTATCATTCTTTGACCGGGTTTTTGAATAGGAAAGCGGCTGAACAATCTGCTGCTGAAGTCGCTCTCATTGAAATTGCTAAAACTGGGGCTACCGATAAAAGTGTTTCTCATCCTGTGGTAGCTATTTCTTTCTCGATCCTTTTTAGCTAATAAAGGGGAATTTTTAAAAGTCATAATTGAACTGAGTTCATCTACCATTCATATGTTTACTTTCTTTCCTTATTTTCACTATTGGGAAACAGGGTGCTTATCTAGTTCTCTACCTTGCTGAACCCTCATTTGTTGACCTCTAATAAAAGGGTAATCTGAACTTCTTTTGAAGAGAGTAGAAAGAAATTTTCAGAAACTAAAATTTTATTGAGGCTGAATTCTTAAAACAAAAAACCTTTTATGTTGTATCTACAAAGACGAGGGACATGAAAATTTCTTTTTACTTACCGTAATTGGTTAAACTAATATAGTCATAATAAACCTTTGCCTACTTGATAGAAGTAAACACAACATAAGCCATAAGAGTTGAGTTTATGCATATATCTTGTGTTCAATGTGTTAATTATATGAGAATATGAGATATAGTCTTTCTTTTATTGGTTTTTTCAAACTTGTTTACACATGTTTGTATTCAGAGACATGTAAGCTCACCCGTGCATCATGAATTTGTTAAAATTGTTAAATCCTGGTATCATGGATTCCTTCTCCGTTACATTTGCAACATAGTCGGCAAGGATACTTTTGTGTGACTCAGATGTCATAGTTTCTGAACACTTGAAGGTCAGAATCACTAAAAAGTTGACTTGCTCTATTAGTCTCTGTTCTCGATTTGTTAGTATGGGTAGAGTTTCTAAGAAAATGCAAAATACTGCTGTTTACTTTTCATATGTGGCTGCAAATTGCTCACAGTTTGTCAGGAAAATGAACTTTGAATGATGTCTGGTCAGTGCTCTAGTTGGTAACTCATTGGTGGTTGTGGATTTATCATGTCCTTGATCTTTCCCACTTGTCTTCTCAAATAATTTGAGGAAGTTATAATTGTGGATAAAGGAACTTTTTATTCGTTTATGTTTTACACCATCGTGCGCATGATAGGTGGCCAATTGCTATTATTGACTGAAGAAAGATCTTTATGGAAAAAGTTAAAAAACTAGAAATGAAAAAAAAAGAAAAGAAATGATATAAATAGTTGTTTAAACCCTAGTAACTTCCATCGATAGACCAAAATGAACTGATAGCGTCAAAGCACAGTTTAGTGTTCTCTGTGTAACAAAGTGAAATTCATTTGCCCAATTATAGGTCGTATGTACTGGTTTCCTACATTTTTGTTAAATTTTCTCTTATGGAACAGCCATCTGACCTTGTCTTTCTCATGGGCATCTGTAGCATGAAACCGGATTATGCAAAAACCTACTTCAAGAATATGCACAAAAGATGAACTACGCTATCCCATCATACGTCTGCACCAAAGACGAGAAAAAGGGAGGCCGAGATTCCTCATTTTCATGCACTGTCGACATAGGAGGGATCAAATATATTGGTACATCAGCAAAGACAAAGAAGGAAGCAGAACTTAAAGCTGCCAAAACCGCTCTTTTGGCTATTAAAATGAGCGCACCCGAAGCTATTGAAAAACCTGAGACATCCGATACAGAATATGTATACACAGTGGTCCCCACTAAACGGAAGGCACCAGAGCGACCCGTGGTTGAAACAGAAGAAAAAGTAAAAAAAAGTAAGAGAAGAACAGGTAAATTTCATAAGAGACGAAAGAAGAGAATTAAAGCAACGGGTGATGCTATTGAGGTCAAAACAGACAAATCTTCTCCAGGTGAAGTTAACGATGTGAAGTCAAATGGGGAAAGTGTGTTGGTTCCGTGTAATAACGGGCTTGAAGCCAAATATCCAAACTCAAATAGGGACATTGTATTTTCCCCTTGTAGTAACAAGGGGGAAGTTAAAAATTTGAACTCAAACTGGGAAAGTGTTTTTGTTCCGTGTGGCAATCTGGGTTTGATCCAAGGTTGGAAGTCAAATGGGGAAAGTGTTTTTGTTCCATGTAGTAACCTGGGTGAGGTCAAAGATCTGAAATCAAATGGGAAAAGTGTTTTTGTTCCGTGTAGTAGTGTGGGTGAAGATAAAGGTTTGAAGTCAAACATGGAAAATGTTTTGGTTCCGTCTAGCAACCCGGGTGAAGTCAAAGATTTGAAGTCAAACGGGAAAAGTGTTTTGGTTGCATGTAGTAGCGTAAGCGAAGGTTTGAAGTCAAATGGACAAAGTGTTTCGGTTTCGTGTAGTAATCCTGGTAAAGTCAAAGATCTGCAGTCAAATGGTAAAAGTGTTTTGGATCCTTGTAGCAGCAGCATGGGTGAAGTCAAAAATTTTAAGTCAAATGGGGAAAGCGTCGTGGCTCTTTGTAGCAACGTGAGTCAAGTCGATGATATCAGGTCAAACGAAGAAAACGTTTTTGTTTCATGTAGTAACAACCCAAGTGAGGATTAGAGTTGGGTATTTGCATAGATACATAAGCCCATGAGTTGAGGGAGATTTTGGGTAATTATAAGGTTAGATGTAGAGGTGATTCATACTCATGTTGTTATATCATAACATTTTTCATTGGTGGTGGTATAAGAATGAATATTGGTGAACATCTTGGCAAGCATTTTGGAATTGTAACCATTGGACCCAATTACATATTTTTCATTGGATTACTCCTATATCTATATCTATATCTATAATTTTAGTCTATTATCTTATTTGTTGGTAAGTTTTTCTTTTGCTTAGCTCATCCAAGGTATTAACTAAGCTTCGCTGATTCGATTCTCTGATGTTGTGGCTACGGGTCGGCTGGATGTTCTCTTTTGGAGCGTCAATAACGAACCGATTAACACCTATGTCAACCAGAGTGCAGCTTGTATAATCATCTAAAGCATATCCCCCATGTCTACTCCAGTAGTTTAGCATTTCTTATAGTTGTTGAAGTTGGTCTCTCAAGCACATCGCCTGATTATAATTTATTAGCATTCTTGAAGTAATAGCTGTCGGGCCGGCTTGACGATCGATACAGAACGGTCTTCTCAATCCCAAACTTGGTATTAGCAACAAACATAAAACGTCGTGTTAGTATGGCGTCCCATGCTGAAGAGCTTGAAGGTTCTTTTGGATGGTACTTCCCTTATGGCAACTCAACCCAACTTTTAATTGACGTGGCTATACGCCACGAGTCATGTGTAATAACATGTACTCTGATTTGGGTCCTAAGCATAACAATGAGATGTCGTTCGACTCATTAGGTCCCTGGCTCGACAAGAAATGTAAATCATCAATGAATCGTTATACAAGTCATAACAAGTTATAGTATAAGGCATCTTATAGCAAATTATTCAAATGTTACAACAAAACCCATGTTAGCCACTAGTCCGACTATAACAGCTAGCCTAACCATCATATTTTAACAAATACAATAACCAACTCCTTGTTACAAAACCTATCCAGGTTCGATAAACTATATCGAACCCAACCGCTTTAAAGCAGTCTGAGCCAGAGCATTCTCTGGCTCGACTTTGACCACATCCATATACGCCTTAACCGCCTCCTCTCTCATCCCTTTCTTCTCATAACACTCTCCCAACAACCGCAAAGCTGTCACATTTCCCTCATTCAACCTTACAGCCTCCACCAAGTCCACCACGGCCGAGTCAACTCCCTTAGCCTTAACTTTAATCTCAGCCCGTTTCACCAACGCATCACTCCACTCTTCATCACACAACGACTTCTTTGTCAAAGGCGATAACGCAACGTCCATAGCCTCTAAAGCCGAAGTAGTGAACCCTTGTGCATCAAGAGCCAGTGCTTTCAGAATATGGGCTGCTGCATCCTTGGGATTTATAGCTATCGATTTTTCTGCTTGTTCGACGGCTGATTTTGCAAGTTCCCGGTTTCCAGTTGCTCTTGATTTTGACAAAAACTCGGCTCCGCGAACAAAGTGACGTTTCGCCGCGTAGCTAGACCTGTCTCTAAACTGGAACTTGTCGTAGTATGTTTGTGGTATGTTAAGTGTCCATAAAAACATGAATAACATGACTAGGATAATAACTGCTTGAAATATAAGATCGGTCATCATTGATGTTGCCATGGAATTTTGTTGTTTGTCAGTTAGAGATCGATCTTTTGGGTCTTGAAATCAAGTGATGGATTGGATGGATCTTGGGTAGGTTAGTTGTACAATATAGCAGTCAAGTATGGTTGGCTAACATAAGAGTATGGGTTCTAGAATTATAGCATGTGGGTGCTATATAACTTTTTTTTTTTTTTTTTTTAGAAAAATGCTAAATACAGCTCTAAAGGCTATAATTAACGTGTATAAAAAAATTGTACCTTCCATATAAAAAGCCCACCCTTGAATTTTATGGTAAATATACAACTATTTTCGACACCTTAACTACAGCCCGTAGGGCTGCACTTTTTTTAAAGGGCAGATTTCGATTATCGGCTCACCCGATTATCTTCACACCAACGGAAGAAAACTGTAAGAACTGCCATTTAGAACTTACTATTTAATTTATTTAACTCGTCTAGGTTTAGTCCTTTAATTAAAATTAATTAAATTAATGACGACTTAAATTGGAATTATGACTACTATTGCGCTAAAATGTTTAATGACTTTACTTGGGTCTAACGAAATGCCATTAAAATGATCTAACGTATAAGAGATTTAATATTATACGTACGACTCACAATTGGACATGACAAAAACAATAATCGTGTTTAAATAATTTTTAAACATTCATAATGTCATCAATAAACAAAATGATTATTTTATATCAACCTGGTAGTAACAAATAAAGTTGTCAAGAATAGATTTTAAATAAAACTTTCACTTTATAAATTAAATAAATGATAACTAATAGAGAACACCAAATTCCAAGGTATTATGTCTGATGCTTTAATAAGATCGCATTTAAATTTTGACAATTTAACGTCAACTATTTAGACTAAATCACGGGCTAAATATTTAGCAAAATGATTCATACTCAACAAAATATCTATCTCTCTCTCTCTGCGTCGACATATATGCACACTTTGACTAAGTTGAAATCAATCATCACACTCTTTCTCTGTTCTCTCAAACTTACCGGAATGGGGGGCGTGCCCCAAGCTTTTTGATACCTTTTTTTTACTTTTGAGTGGGTCCCCAGCTTTGGGTTGTGTGAAGCGTGCCAAAGGTAAAGCATCTGCCCTCAACAATACAACACATACACATTTATAATAATAATATAAATATACATTAAAAAAAAAATGAACGTTAAGGTACACTTAGGGGCGTGTCTTTCAACCACCATTCCCATTAGCCTCACGCACACAACACATACATAGATATTTTACTTTCTGAGGGACAGGGTTTATCCCTATTAATTGTCATGTTTTCGGGCGGATTAGTAGGGGTTTTCCCTCCATCGGGTGTTTGAAATAGGCATTTCTACTTCAAGGGAGCTCTCTAGCGCAGAGCCGGTTAAGACAACGTATGCTAGACCTTCCGCTGTCAAATCGCTACACGAAGATCATGCAAAATTCCCCTTAAAAAAAAAAAGATATTTTACTTTCTTTCTTTATTTTCTTACACGACACCACACACACACACATTTCTTATTTTTTTTTTCTCTGCTTTCTCTCTTCCGAACTCACAAACACACTCACGCACACTTCTCTTTTTCTTTCCTTCTTCTGAGTTCGATCCAAGTGAAGGTAATACCACCATTTTTGTAAATCTTTTCGTGTTTTCTAAGTTCATGTGATGATCAAACATTTGCCTTGCCATAACAAAATACTTGAAAACTAGTTGAAAAAAACTTATGTTTTATATGTTTAAAGATGTCGTTAGAACCTAAAATTTCAGTATGATCTAAACCACTCCATATGGTAGATGGATCCAACTCTTCATCATCGAAAAATACACAAAAAGTCTTGGAAAAGTTCTATTTTGGGTCAGATCATATGGAGTTATGGACCGAAATTGTTAAATTCGGTTGGGTTTATTTTCGGTTAAAACTGGTGACATTGTATTTCCAATTTTTCATACTTGACATTTTAAGAACTCAATTAACTGGTTGAAAGGTGACACTGTTATTTTCGGTCAAAAATCAAAATGTTAGATTCGGCCGACTGTTATTTTCGGTCAAAATGTTAGATTCGGTCAAATGTTATTTTCGGTGTCAAATCTAAACTTTCAAATCTAAACTTTTAAATTTAAACTTTCAAATCTAAACTTTCAAATCTAAACTTTTAATTTCGGTCCAACCGGAAATGATTATTTTCGGTTGTACTAATCGTCGAGCTAAGATTTTATACAAACACTTATATATATATATACACACGTTAACAATTTAATTGACGAACAAATAACGTATATACTAACGTCACTTAATAATGGTATTTCAATACGACGCACGTCATTAAACGTACAACTTGTATGTGTATTAGGTCCGGACGTATACGAACGTTGACTCTACACATGCACCGTTACATACGATATATCTAAGCGTTATAAGGTGAGTTTCGTAGCCCCATTTTTATGCGTATTTCAGGGGTGGAAAGTGTACTCAAACCGTGTCGATAGTTTTTAATGTACAATATATGATGTAGTATAGTATTACTTTAGTAAGTGCCACACGAGGAGATCCCTCGGCACATCTATACTTCTATACGTCCTTTTTAGGACTGGTGGTTCCTATACGTCCCGAGTGGACTGGTGGTTCAATCATTGTTATCGTATTTGAGTCGTTTATTTGTGATTATGAATTGTTGTGTGGAATCGTTAATATGTGCTGTTGTGATGAGTATTCAGTGATAAGATTCTATATGTGCTATACCATGTGTGCGACTTACTGTAAGTAAATCTCTATAGCTCTCTTATGTTGTACACACCATTGGTATCGGCACAAACTCGTTTTCGTTAACTTAAACATGCGAACTCACCAGCATTATGCTGACAAACTCTAGTACACTTTTCAGGTAACCAAATGAACCCAAGGAATCAAGCAGGATGATCGTAGCGCTGGATTGGAATCGAGGAACATCACATCTTTTGTTAGCTAGTATTCAGGGATATGCGCTCTAGATAGCGTTCCTTTATTGACTTTATATTTACTCGAGTATGAGACTCGTATGCATCCTTCCTGTGGGGTAGAATGTTGGTAATCACATGGTAGTATGCATTGTAACATTCATGATTCTTGTGTGTATCGAATACTTATGTTGATTTCTATGGGAATCGTGTTTCATTTTAGTGTTACTGTATGTAATATCCATGTCGTGCTTTGCTTTATGTGGCACCCCATACTTCTGCCTTGTTGGGGTGTTACAGAATGGTATCAGAGCCGTGGTTATAGAGAATTAGGTCGTTTTGCCTATACGATAACTTAAGCACCTCATGTAGCACACATAATAGGATGTTATGCTTGCAACTGTGAAATCATGATAAGTGTACGTTCACTCGGTTCTTAAAGGTTATATCCTCATTTTATGCATCAGTATGCTATAGAGTACTCTAGAAATCATTGCTGTGTGTTCAGGTAATCTTGGGTGCGAATTGGTTTTGGTGTGATGTCTGTGTGGTTCAGTAATCGTATGTGTGAATGTGGGGTTGATGATTGAGTTATTATGTTGTATTATTATATTTTGCAAAGTGAAGTGATGGTAATAACATAGTACGACATGACGATATCATGGATTGCGCATGCATAGTTGGTATGGTAGGTAAACTGAAATATTCAAGTGTGTTGGTAATGTGGTGGGTTAGCCGCTGGTACACCCTATATATAAGCATTACCAAGAT
>JAOXNX010000032.1:10977132-10988839 GCA_028566075.1 Solidago caesia
CCCCCCCCCCCCCCCCCCCCCCCCCCCCCCCCCCCCCCCCCCCCCCCCCCCCCCCCCCCCCCAACCCCCTCTGGTTTTTTTTTTCGTTCTGTTGTGTTATTTTATCTGTATTTTGTTTAAAATTGTTTTTTCTTAGTATTATTCTTGGATCCCGTGACTTTCGGGCCCCTCCGTGACTTTTCTCAAGATCCTCCACTGAGATCATGGATCTTGAATTTGTCCAATATCTTGAATAGGTTTGGGATCCTGAATTTGTTAGATATCTTGAGCTCTTGTATTACTAACCTATACTTGTCCTCTACAGTTTGACTTGGTTTTACGGGAGCATAGTTGAACTAAGTCTACCTGGTTAAACGGAGCTTCAGTTAATCTGAACACATATGGAATGAAGTCACAACGTTTGCAACACCTAGTCTTTAAGGTCATGGAGGAAAACTAGTGTTATCTCAGATTTTTCGGGATTATAATTACTTGTATTTTCTATTTAAGAGGCAAATGATCATTAGGTTAAACACATTACATACTCACAGTATTCACTCTACTCACACATACAAATGCTCATATACATACGAAACACACATTCAATTCACATACGAAACACACATTCACTTAGTTCACATAGTTTGATCATTTGCGCTCTAGTATTGTATTATCTCGAATTATAATAATATTACAAACAAAGGCAAGGGACGATTGTCTCTTCTCGGGGTTTTATGCCAGCAATTCATAAGGATTAAGGACTTTCCTCGTACATCATTGTGTCGTTCTTACTTTATCTACGTTTTTGTGTTGTTAATCACCAAGATCCCATAAGCACACTACCTCGCATTACTAATTTGGTCACGAAATTATTCTTGGTAATTTTTGTTCAAAACAGTTTACATTACGATTGTGTTACTTAATTGTTTTTTTCGTTATTAAATAATTAAATACAATGTTATATCTTGTTTGCATATTAAAATTGATAAGTAAACTTGGATGAGGACAACACAATTAGTGTTTTTGAAAAATCATTATTATATGATAAGTCGGCAATACATATAACTTTTAATAATTAATACGGAGTAACATATCATAATCCAGTTTAACTAACATATACTTAAATATGTAATCCATTTAAACAAATAATCTATACTTCTATATAAAAATTCTCCACCCCACTACAAAACAAAAAAGTTATAAAAATTTTACACACAAAATTACCATTCTACCCTTAATGAACTAATTTACATCACCAATCATTTATCTTTTAAAATATCTCCACTACCCCTTTACATCAATTACATTTACATCAATTACTTACACCCACCGCCACCAACAGTCCGCCACCACCACCAACGGTCATCGCCAGTCGCCACCACCACCACACCGCCGCCGCATTTGACGGGTACAATGCTAGTTTATGTTTATGTTCTCTTCCGGAAAAATAACTTGAACTCACAATCTAAATATTTTTTTACTTTCAAATTATCGATCATTCTAAAGAAATAAGTTAAATATTTTAATGCGTCCAGATGTTTATGTCTAATTCCAACGTAATTTTGGAATTATTATATATTATTAGCTTGACATCTCTAAATTTGGGATTTTAATAAGTGTGGATACCAATACTAATTTCTTTTATTTAGTTAGTTGCCAACAATGTTTTAAAAACCGGACCGGATCGGGTTCGCGGTCGACTAGCCGGTTCGACGAAAAATCCGGTTTTTAAAACATTGCATATAAAAACTAAATAGATTATAGCTAACTAGAAGTGTACACATGCAATCCGATTACTTTTCAAAAATATTAAATTGTAGTGTATATAAAATTCGTAAACTTCATTTAGTACATGCGTCAGAAAGTGATGGTGGTCAGCAGTCGGATTCGCCAACCTTCGGTTATAAATTATCTAACACATGGGTATGTAAAAAAAAATTCTTATTATTGTTAAAATATTTAAAAATGAAAATGGTTATGAAAATTATTATATAAATAATATAAATATTAAATGATAACGTAAAAGGGTAAGAGTAATTTTCTTATACTTAAAAATTTAAATTTTAAGACTCAAATTAAATGTTTTATAATGTGTTATATATATATATATATATATATATATATATATTATTTTAACAAAATATAAAGTTTAAATATGAAACACTTACCTTATATATTCTATTTATATAACTAAATGAGGATATTTTAGATCCTATGTGTCTATCTTATATGTTTGACAACTCATATTTTAGTTTATGTGTCATTTTGTGGTAATTTTGGTAATTTTTTAATAAATATTTTGACAATTAAATCTTTATCTTTCAGTGTCCATGTGTCACTTCATTCGTCACGTCATCATTTTCTACGTGGCGTTCATATGTGAGCATTTGTTTTTATCAATTTTAAATAGCAAATTAAAAAACAAAAGACAAGATTAGAACCCATGACCTCTAACTTTTAATATTATGCACAAGCCACTTGATCTAACTTAATATTTGTTTACCTTTTACAAACTACGATAGATATTCAGTAAATAATAATACTAATTAAAAGACACCAATAATATACATGTATTATACAAATGCAAAGTCAAACTCTTATGAATATAAATGCAATACAAAATCGATGCATTTATTTAAGTATATATTGTTTCATACCACGTACATCATCTTGCAATACATTATAAATCATTTTTTAAAAAAAGAACATTACAAAAACTACGTTTAGTACTTTACATTTGCATTTTAATTTTTTCATATAAAAAAGTTGTTTTTCTATTCTTTTTTATATTATTTTAATGTTGATTTGTGTTAAAAAAAAAAAACTTAAGATAAGATAGGATGACACTATTCATGTTTTTTAAAGATAATATAAGACTACATGTTGTTACCACCATTGATATTCAAAAAAATCAATTCAATTATTTATATGCCCCATCCGATGTACAGGGTATGGGTTTCCCATAGTTTTTTAGTGTGATAGTTTAATGAAAAACAGTCTTTATAAGAATTTTAAACAATAGCTTGAGTTTAATAGTTTAATAAAAACAGTCTTTATAAAATTTTTAAAAAATACCTTGATTTTTTAATTTGGTAGCATAAGAAGTTGTTTGTAAATATGCAGGTTCCAAAATATAACTCATTTTTATTACAAAAAACTTTTTCTGAATTGTGCATCGCACAGATTTAGGGGCTGTTTGGTAAGGGGCTTTTGGGGGCTTTTAGGAGCTTAAAAGCCTCAAACTTTTTTAAAAAAAAAAAGCTTATTTTAAAATAGTAGCCATGTTTGGATATGCATTTGAGATAAAAAGCCACAGCTCCTAAAAGCTCCAAAAGGTCTTTAAAATAAAAGCTTGCGTAAAGAATGTTGAAAAAAAAAGCCCCAGCCCCAAGCTCCAGCTTCAAGCCCTAACCACAGCCCCAGCTCCAAACTTTTGTGCCAAACATCCCCTTAATCTAGTAAATTAACAAAATCAACGTAACATTAACATGACATCCGACATCATCGACATCGGATGTCTTAAACTCTGATGGGGTTGCAAAAGTTGAATGATAAGTCACATGGTGATCATGAAGGCCATACGAAATATGTGTCATTGCTTTCATTTGAATGTAGAGGCTTAGTTAAAAGCACACAATGTACTTGGTCGATACACCATCACTACTTTTCCTCTAATTTCTGTGTGATAAAGTTGCAATTACATGTGACCCCTATTTATCTTTTTTAGTTGAGACTTTAATACAAAGTTAATTAATATAGTAGTATTTCTTTGGCTCACACATATCATCCCAACTACATACATCTCCATTTACTTTTAATATAAATCAAACCTGACACACACAATTTTGTGAGTTATTCTACTCTCATTCTGTTATTCATATAGATAGATTCTATTTTATATTTCAACTCCAACCTGCTTCACCCAAATAAAGGAAAAGACAATATTTACTTCAAAGGGAAAATTGTAATAAAAAAAAAGAAAATGCTAAATACAGCGTAATTAACGTGCATAAAAAAAGTTGTACCTTCCATACCAAAAGTTCACCCCCTGAATGAATTTTATGATAAGTGTACAATTATTTTATGCACTTTAACTACAACCCATTAGGCTGTATTTAGCAAGACCTTAAAAAATATGACATAGATATGCTTTGACCATATTTCTAGATCCTCATTTCTTATTGATTCGATATTTTAGAACCTTAAAACAAAACACTTCCTTAGTCTCATAATCATTGTTCATTTTAACATAAAGACGTTTAATTACCGATTGTATCCTCAATTAATTACTTATCGAGCCTTAAATACAACGATAAACGTGATATTTAAATGGTTAAAGAAAAAAGGGTTCATTTGTATTCATTCATTGATAATGTGCAATTTAAAACCACCGATATCTGTTTATTACAATTTTCAAGACCTTCATCTTCTCCATCTTTTCTCCATCTTCTGATCTTAATCGCGATCGTCTGCCATCCACTACCCCCCATTACGGACCCTAACTAGTAACTATCTTCCCTTCAATTGTGTTCCCCTGGTGGGCAACCCCTATGCGAATGCGACCATCAAATCTGAAGTACTATAACTATATTTTCCCTCAAAAAAATAAATAATTAAATACATATAAATGATACATACATAGTTACTTATTTTAGCGATATTATGGAGTCTTATGAAAACGTAAGCATGAAAGGGACAAACATATATGGGCTAAACTTTTTGTCCCTCTTGAAGATTTTGAAGATTTTAAATATTTGTTGGTTCCAATTATAGTGAGATATCCCTATTAAATTAATCATTAAAATATATTTATTGGCTAGCTACCAATGACAATGCCGAAAGGCCACCTTGAATTAAATTTAGCTAGATATACTTTATTATTATTATTGAATTTTGAGGGAAATTAATCATTAAAATATATATATTACTTTCTATGTTTTGGAAATTGTAAATGTGTTGTTGCGAATTTTTTAAAGTTATTACATTATTTTATATAAAAAAATGTTAAATCCTTTTAGATTTTATCATTAAGTCAAATGGTTATCTGGTAATTTTATAAATTTACAAATACAAAAATAGTTTTAATAGTATATAAACATCCTTTTGATAAATAATTTAACTGGTAAATGAAATAGATAATTTAATTAGATAAAATACAAACAACATTTTGATACATTATTTAAAAACCGTAGCAAATAATAAATTCCGATTAGCAAAAATGACGAAAAACGAATGAAGATTCAATAAAACTTTGACATTATATTAAAAACGACATGTTGAAGACATAATATTAAAGTAACGACATTTTAAAACATTATATTAAAAACGATTATAAATAGTTCAGCGTATGTTTGACAGAATAGCGCTACAACAAAATTTAAACTTTATATATTGTTTGAAGACACGAACTTAAAAAACTTTTAAAACTTAAAAGCATATATGTATAAATCTTATATCGACTTGCCACCTTCAGATTTATCAAATAATCTAAATATTTTATGCCCTTAAGAAATAAGAGTTTGCAATTTACCTGCATTCATGTAACTGATTTAAGAACCCCCCAAATTTTATGTTTTTTAGCTCTTGAGAATAGTCTTCTCGAAGTTCGAGTGACGTCTACGCGATGAAACGTATCCATAAGCAACCTTGGGTCGCTTACAGCAAACCTTAAACCTTCGTAGGTCACTAGTAGTTCAACGTGTCCCATTACAACAAAACGAGATGTGTGAATAGAAGCACAAATATGCTAGCTTGAAACACCAGAGGTAGCAATGTTGACCGATTTACTTATAAATGGGCCGGTTCAGGTTTCGTTTATTTTATATAGGAGCCAAACTGGGCACATGTAAAAAGATAGCAACCCTCACTGATTATGTCAAATAGTTTGAAGGACACCAGAAGTCAATTTTAATTGTATACAACACCACCACTACCCAAACTCACTGGTTTTCGGGCTATTTTTAGTGCATACAACCCTTTATATCATTCTATTTAAAGGATCAAACTCTTATTGAAATGATGTTTACCTATGTAGTCAAGTTTGACACAATGCCTGCTTGAAAAAAATGAAAACTTTTTGGACAAAATGAATTTCAAGTGAATCAAACCTTATGTCATGGAGTAATAAGAACAAACAAGTATTTTCAAATTACAAGTACCACCTAAAGCAATCCACATATCAATGTCGGTAAAAGTACCACCTAAAGCCGGTTTAACAAGAACATAAAGCTCCGTACTTTCAAGATTACCACGTTTGACGACGTCGTCTAAGCAAAACTCGCCTTCTTTTTGGCCACCTTGTGAATCAAGTGAGTTTCTTTTGGTCAAATACCAGGGCACGGATGATGGTAAGTAAACCTCATCAGGATGGAAGTAAACCATGGGCCCATAATGGTCGATGAGCGCCTCAACTTGCTCTAGATTCGGCATTGCTTCAAGATTCGGGTTCAAATTTCTCAAGCAACGGACAGTCGGTACCTTATCATTGGCAAAAATTCCAATAAACTAAATCTTGTTTGTTAAGAAAGTAAGAGTTGTTATTATTATTATTATTATTTTGCTCGTCCATTTGGAAAGGACATAAATATAAACAAACGGAATGATCATACGATATTAAGCGTAGTATTACACCAGAGTTATCTTATTATCAGTTTCCCGCCAACCGTCTCATGTAACATTTTGGTTAAAGAGACATGGGACAAAATTCGAACTCCTAATGTTCGTTATTTAAAGTTTTAATACTTTTGGTTTTTATAAAAATACATGCATTAGCGTATTACTAGTTACTAGTTATTTAATGTTTTTGTCATATTGACAAACATACATACACAATTACACATACATATATATTGCACCATTTTTGGCCATTGTTTATCTACTTTTTAAAGAACCCGTCTTAAACTTCGTTATGTTTTGTAACATGAGCCATTTGTTTTTTAGCTTGCATGATTTGTGTACCTTAAAGGCGCATATCAACATTCGCAGTTTTGGAAGATCGTCGTGCACTTGATATAGCTTCACTTGTTCGGAATCATGCAAAATTTAGGGAAATCTATCATAGAAAATACATGCTTAAAAGAAAAAACAGCCTGCGTAACTTATCGGTAATTCAAATCAATTACAAAGGGTCAACTTCAAAAACTGACGTATCATTGTATTTTATACCTTACATTCGTCGATGTGTGACAAACGAAAACAAAAACCTACAAAACCTCTGTAATACCAGACATGTTTCCAAGCATGTATATACATGAATGAAGAAGAACAAACACGGATAGAAGGCAATTGTATATACATGTACATTTACTATAGATAACCGTTTTGAGATCAGATTAGATTTATCTTACAGTGTGTACACATTTAGTCTGAAACATAACTTTATTTCCAGCTCAAATATACAAATAACATAGAAACTTACTGGAGCTTAGAGCCCAATGTTATATACAACTCTCATAAACGATAATTCTATATCTACACCAAAATGATCATACAAAAACTCAGCCTTACCAATGAAGCCGGGGTCCAAATGTCTCGCTGGCTCGTGTTAGGATTGGTAAGGCGTTGCAATAAATTACAGATGTTCTTTTTCTGGGTTCTGCTTAAGGTGAAGGTAGTGATTTTTCTTGGGCAGCCTTGTAAAGGAAATCCTCGTAAATATCAGATCCACTAGAAGAGTTGCTTTCATATGGTGTGGTTTCTACCGGTGAAGATGGAAGTGATGAATCTATATGTTGTAGAGGTACACCTGATCATGTACAACACAAGACAAGTTATTCAAAAAATTACAAAATTCTTTGTATAGAGGAATTGGACACTGAGATAAATTACTAGGGAAATAAACAGAATCGGATAATCAACTCTAATAAAATGGGCTAAAAGCTTATTAAATGCTGCACAGAATATAGTGTTCGGATGTGCTTATGGGGTTTGAAGTTATGATAATCAGATGTTTTGCAATTGATTATTTAAGGATTTAATATTTCAATAATAATAGAATCAGAATCAGTTTTGCTGCAGCTACTGCCAAAATTATCCAAAACTGACTATACGACCCTCTTCAAATCAGATAATCATAATCAGTTGCGTCTTAGAGTGAAACACTAGAAAATATATGTGACTCGAAAATGCTATAATCAGATAACCCCTTTCAAAAAGCACTACAACACACCTAAAAAAGAAGTAATTGCAGAATATATGTGAAACAAACCTTTCTTGGGACGGAACTTTTTCTTGTGGCGTTTCATGAGCTTCCTAGCTTTTGTTATGGTTAGTTGCCTGGCAAAGGGGGAAAACTCTAAATCACTTTCACTCCAATCACCAGCCATATGATCATTCTCTCCTTCACCTCTCATTGTCCGCAGCACAAATGCCTTGGCTTTGCGACGCTGAGAGTGGAATAATCCCCTGATTGAGGTCACAAATCCATCCCCTGCACCCTCAGGAGGCCGTTTAGGCCAAGTTATTGGAACCAGGTCCGCTTTACCACTAGGACCACCATCACTATCACTGAGATTCAGATCGGTGGTAGGGATACCAGATTGCCCATGTAACTTGTCTTTAAATTTCTTACCCTGCGTTAATTAAGTTATGTGAATGCTTGACTTCATAAGGCTAAGTTTGTCAAATAATCTAAATACTTTATGCCCTTGAGAAATAATATGTAATTTACCTGCATTCCTGTAACTGATTTAAGAACCCCCCAAATTATATGTTTTTTAACTCTTGAGAATAGTCTTCTCCAAGTTCCAGTGAAGGCTTCACGATGAAACGTATCCATAAGCAACCTTAGGTCGCTTACAGCAAATCTAGAACCTTCATAGGTCACTAGTAGTTCAACCTGTCCCATTACAATATAACAAGATATGTGTCAATAGTTTAATACAGTTGCAAAAATATGCTAGCTTGAAAAACCAAAGGTGGCAATGTTGACCCATTACTTATGAACGGGTAGATTCAAGTTATGTTTAATCTCTACAAGGGCCAAACTGGGCACACGTAAAAAATAGCTAAAAAAGAAAGCGATACAAATTGTTTAAAGGACACCGAAAGTATTTTTTAAATGCAAACGACACTATCCAATCCCACAGGTGTGCGGGGTATTTTTAATGCATAAAACCCTTTAAATCATTATATTCAAAAAATATAATTAGTATTGAAATTTAATAACTTATGTAATCAAGTTTGACGCACTGCCTGTTTGAAAAAAATGAACATTTTTATAGAAAATGAGTTTCAAGTGACCCAAACCAGCCTAATCCGACCGCTTTCGAACGATACCAAGAAATTACTCGTTGCCATACCCATCTGACTTACCTGTTTTGCAACAGTTAGAAAATATCAAAAATTAAGTCCTCATACAGCTGACCAACCTGACTTATCTTGATATTATGGAACTCCCTCATCACCCTTGGCCTGGACCTTTTCTCTTCATTTGGTTTACTCAATTTCTTTTCTTCTTGAGATGAACGACCTGTTTTTGCTGTTTTAGATTTAGTTTTATTTGATTCATCCTGTTGCTCAACACTTCCCACAGATTCAATCTTCAATGGAGCAAAACTTGAAGATTGCATTTGTAGCATAAGTTCGTTAGTAACAGATTCTGCTACAGATTCTTCGCATGTTCTGTCAAAAGAAGAAGTTCGTCCTAACTCGGGTGCTATGATTTTCCCATTCTGTCCCTGTGATCCCTAAATCATTATTATTATCGACAATAAATTGTGACATGCATTTACAAAACACAATTGTTAAGAAACCCCATAAGTCCAACACTGAGGTGGGTTATAAACATAACATCACATGTAAAACCTAGAGGTAAGTAATTTTGACTTGTTTACTTACGAATAGATTAATACGCACAAACAGTCAAACAGGTAGAGAGAATCAATAAAAATTGCTTAAAAGCAAACAGGTACTTTTGAATGCAAAAGACCTTCTAACTCTTTTTAATTAAAGAAACAGATTTGTAATCATACTTGGCACACTAAATATTTGTAAATAAATCTGAACCCTGTGTGCTAATCCTGCCCGTGCTCTTTGCCATCTCTTCCAAAACCCAACACCCATAATATATGTAGCAGAAGCCTTATAAATTCAAAGAACATAAAAGAAAAAAAAGAACTCACATGAACTGAATCAGATGTCAATGGCAGTGTAGAAGGGTTAGATCTGGAAGATCCATCTGGTTCTTTTGTTGAGTGACTGCTCGATGCAGAAGCCTCATTCACTATGGAACCTTTTTTTGCTCGGCGTAAACCAGAAGTAGTTGAGCCCTTCCAAACTTCCTATATGTCAAAGAAGATATTTAGCACAGTTTCTAAAGTTTGGACAAAAGTATTCAGTTGACCTAATTAAAGGAGGCAACTTCGACCCATTCGCTTATAAATCAGTCAGACCGGATTATGTTTTATCTCTAACGAGTCTAACAGGTGAAAAGGGTGGAAAGCCTCCCAAAATGTATTTTAACTGCATTAGAACTTCTAAATCAATTTTCCAAAAAAAAAAAGATTATTGTTGAACTAGTTATTTTTTGTACTCATATTTGACGCACTAATTATTTATAGAAAAAGTTAGAAGCTTTGGACAAAATTGTTTCAGGTCAACGCAACCCGCTCATTTTGCCACCTCCATAATCCAGAACTAGTCAATAACTGAGGCCTAACCTGGCGCCGTTGACTGTCTTGCTCCTCTTCTGGGAAGAAGTACTCCCACATCATTCTGTACATCATCTCGGTCAAATGTATTTTCAAAGGGTATATATCAACCTATAATGATTAAACAATAGCACTAATCAGTACAAGAAAGATGAGAATATTTCATTCCAGTTAAGCATAGATATTTTATAATTGTTTTAGCTGCATGGGATCAATGTAATGTGGCTGTAAGATAACATGGTTAAGTATTTCTGTAACTATATGCTCTAACACCTCCACTATTAATACTTACATAAATATATTTAAATGAGGATAAAGTATTGCTTAAAATAAAGTAATACTTGATATGAACATCATGTTTCCTTGATCTTCACAATACTGGGGAAGTGGGATCCAATCTTGAGATGGATTGAGTACTAATCTTATATCGAGTTTGTAGTACATCATTAATAAAGATGTGTGCAATTCATGTTCAATGTAAGGAAACAAGTCCCAGAAGGCTGCAATTCACCCATTATTGTTATTGAATCACAGAACACTAGGAATGAGCGAAAATCCGAAAATACCGGTAACCGGTACCGGTACCGAAATACCGATACCGGTACCGCTTGGTATTAGGTACGGTATTCGGTTCCTACTTTTGATGATAACCGGTTCCGGTTCGGTACCGGTACCAGTAATACCGGTTCAAATGCCGGTTGTAGTATGATAGAGTTTTTTTTAGGTTCGTGCTCCTATTCTTCCCCAAGGTAAACCAAATTACATATATATATAAAAAAAACCATATTCTATAGCTAGCAACAATCATAACCTAAAGCATCTAAACATTCAAAACTCATGAATTCATCATCATCACCAAATATTTAAGCAACTCAACCAAGTTATTTTTCTACATCTTTATTAGTATTCGATATTTCGTATATTAAGTTTACATCCGTCAACGATTGATAAAACATGGTTAACATGTATATTAAGTTCGATGTGGAATGTATAATAAATTTGTATATACATAACCTGACTGTAAAGGTATAACAAGATATTCATATGTCATAATAAAGCTTGAATATACAATAAACGAA
>JAOXNX010000032.1:10988939-11005853 GCA_028566075.1 Solidago caesia
TTTTGCTAACACTAAAAGATACTTCAATGTGAACCGGTTCTAAGCGGTATTGGTACCGAAAATACCGGTACCGTACCAGTACCGAAATCATAACTTCGGTACGGTATTCGGTTCCTACATTTGATGATAACAGGTTCCGGTACCAAGCGGTTCGATACCGGTTCGGTACGGTACTGTACCGAAAACCATCCCTACAGAACACCCATTAGTTTACATCCGGGCGTAATAGGCACTTCATGAAGAAAGATATAGAAAGGTACAAAAAGCCAGAGAAAAAGCAAAGTAAACCAGTGTATACAGAGTTTTCAATGCTTTTTTCTTTTAAAAAAAATCATGATTATGTTAATTCCATATATGACACATGCTCGAGTACCAAAGTTTAAATATCTATCTAGAAGATAGTTTTGTTCTGCTTATTAAATTAGGCGTCATTGATATATACTTGAACTTGATAGCTTTGCAAGACGATGGAATTATATATGGTCGGACCTACTAGTAAGAGTTTAGACTTATGATTTGCTTATTTGAGAAAGATCTATCTACACATATCGGCTCACTAACATCATAGTATTCACCATTTTCCTAGGGAAGACCCAGGTTCAAATCTGCCTAAAAACAGTTTAGTGCAGAATTGAATAATGGTTGAATTACCTTGACACTGTCCCTGCTGGGGGTTATGTTGGTACCAATGCGGTACCTGGGACTAGAGGGTTCCCATCAATCTACCCTTTTTTTTTACAACACAAAACGTCATTGGTCAATTTTTAACCTTAAAATTCACTAAGATCGCAAAACTCGACTATTCCTATTTTTGATAGGATTCAAACTGAGCAGAAAGTGGGAGTTTGCACCTGAAATAACTCGATCGGTGAGTTGCCATCCTTTGGAGCTCCTTGTTTTGCATCTACTCGAAGCATTACCTTTCTGCAACCACGAAAAGCAAGTGTAAGTATAAAAGTTATATATGCTCCATTGATATTACTAAGAGCTGTGAGATATGTACAATAACTGCATGGTGGAAGAACATAAATGAAAGGGTTGAATTTAAAACTATTTATTTTCAATAAAATGGAAGGATATCCAAGATCAAGATTCAAATTTCATGAAGACAAATAGCGATGAATCCGTGATATAACTTTGTGTGTATTTGCTTTTATTGAAAATCGATAGAAGTGTCACCAACCTTAACATGAAAAGGAAAAAGCAGATAAATTCAAACCTATGTATATACCCTTCAAGATAAAAAGAAAAGAAATAACAACATACTTTCCCCATTCAGGAGGAGGATTCCATGCTGAGAGAAGCATGTCTGACTTGGCATTAGGCAAACAATTTCTCACAACAAAGTACTTTGTTGTGAACCTAGCAAGACCAACATCCTTGTAATCTCTGTCAAAATCATATATCTGCAAACAACCACCAAAATAACACAAATGATACAAAACAATTAAAACTAACTTATATCAGATGAAGGATGTAAAAGCAGTTAAAATCATGAAAAAAAAATTAACTAGAACAAAATAAGTTGTTTAAACACTTACCATGTCATTTATCTCGGCCTCTGCAAAAGATTTCCCATCCACAAGCATCCCCCAAACTACTTTATTGATTTGCAAAGATATGCGCATAGCACATGAAGGACTTTTATTTTTCTCTTTCTCCATAAGTCTTGTTTGTGCAGCTTTCTGCATAGCTACCCTCAAAGAAGCAGCCGCTGTCTTCCTAAATTTTTGTGCACTTACCAACTCTTTCCTCAATCTTTGCACCTGCATATGTAAAATTTGTAGCATTAACATTTATGAAAAACAAAATTATGTATAATCATTTCTTTTATTGACGTAGTTAGTTAACAAGTTTTGCATCTTACCAATATGGATCTGCCACCTGTTATCATCCAAATATTTCCATCTTTTTCAGAATACACATCCCCGGAAGCTTCTGGTAAAAGAGAAAGCTTCCGGATATCATCAAAAAGTAAGTTTCGGGCCCTCTCTGTCCATTCAAGGTTGACTCGTTCTACCTCTACCTCTTCAACACCGTCAGGAACCACCTCATCTGCTTCTTCCTCAATGTCGTCATCATCTTCTGGTGATTTGGGAAGACTACTTCTTCGAGGCCTAAATCACAAACGTCAGTCAAATTTGAGATAAAATTACAACATGTCACTTAAGAGGAAATGGGCCGACAGTCACCCGCAGTGTATTTTTAATGTATAAATCCTCCTGAATCATATTAATTAAAGTAGTAAGTTACTATCAAATAATATTTGATTTTTATTATCATATTTGATGCCTTGGCTATTTATACAAAAGCTTGAAGTCTTCAACAAAAAATTCTAATCAGTTTTGACACGTAACATAAGCCACCTGCACCACCCATCTTTCCCCCTTTACTTGCAGCTCATCAAGACATACTTGCAGTTCATCTAAAGATTCATAACTAGGAAGTCATCAAGGAATATCATCTCCTAAGGTTAAATTAATGAAGGTTTCGTCTTCTCACACCCACACAATTAGATACTGGAAAATAATAAAATGTACTTAACAATTGCAACAATGATTTCAGAACTGAGTGGTGTACTAATATATGTCCATGATAGCAACTTTTGCATTCTCAAAACCATTATACCTAAAAAAGGTAGATCGCAAACTATTGACATTTAACAGAACCAGCTTCATGACAAGGAGTAGCAACATGGTAAACTAAAATATTCTTACTTGGGAAGCCTGGCAAACAGTAGATTGGTCAAAACATCAAGCATAACTTGAAACTGACGAGACGTCATAGTTGCTGTTATATTTTGAGAGTTGAAGGCAAGTTCTTTCAAAGGTTTGACCTGCCACACATAAAATTTTAACAGCTATGAATCCTATATAGAGAAATGTATGTTTGTGTGTGTGTGTGTGAGAGAGAGAGAGTACCTTTAAATCTGTTGTGCCACCTTTATGCCTGGTGTAACGGAAGTACATGTCACATGGCATAAATACTCGTTCAAGTAGAGCGCCGGTACGCTTTACTTTTGGGGAACTTCTACGAATCTTCGGTAACCACTGAAGTCCAGCTCCTGGATCAACATCAGTTGGAGCCACATGAGCCTGCACGTGTTCCAACATCACTGATAGTTCCATGCGGTTCCATGTCAATTCAGGATTATTCACATCTCCACTGCCAAGTGCTTGTTTGATCATCTCTATACCGACATTGAGAACTGCATGAAATGATCGAGCTAAAACTCGCCCACTAACAGCAGCAAGCAAAAATCTACCCTGTTGACCATTAAATAATGACCCATTAAGATGCAAAATATGCACAACCTATGATAAGCAGCTGTAAAACAAGATGTGTGTGTGTGTGTGTGTGTTTATGTGAGTTCTTCCATCAATTTATCAATTGTATTCAACTCATGTTTAAAGACAGAAAAGATTTGTGAATCTTGCATAAGAAAAAGGTGGTTTACGATGAATTTTAAAGCCGGCGCCAGGTAGTCCCATAAAGATAATCAGTAATAAAGCATTAACAGCTTACATTGGCATCTTCCGAGTGAAGATTGAATTGTGGCTCGATAACGTTTACCATGAAACGCCGAGTGCCCTCTTCGTCAGAGTCATCAAATCCATGTTTGTCTATCAATTAAAGAAATGGTAAATGGTAAAACCCCTACATGTAAAAGTTGTAAGGTGGGCAGGACAGGCAGGTTAGGTAGTAAGTGAACGCAGCCACACCGGGTTCAGTTGACCCTCAAAACAATTTTTTACATTTTTAAGAAATTAACAATTATTGTATCAAGTATTATTGAATTACTAGTATACAATGATAATCACATCCTTGAATAAAAAGAAATTACGAGGTTAAATCCATTAAATATAGACTGGTCGTTTTTCAACCCATTTGGCGTGTTCCCCTTTCAATTATTTTTTTTTTTTTAGAGTCACCCATCTGATCCATTTAAGATGAAAACACAACCCGAGATGGCATATCCATAAGCAAATGGATCTAAGTTGCCACAACTACCTAAATGTGATCAGAAAATGTTGTATCAATAGATACGTCTTCAAAGCAAACCTTAATGTGGCCTCACACTTACCAATAGCACCAAATGATTGACTCCCTGTTTTGGTTGAATTTGTTAGAGAAGGATACAGTCCAGATGGCTCCTTTTGTTTGGAAGAACTTGCACCTTGACCAATAGAAGCATTCTTCAAGACATCTTCATGAAGTGATTCATTTTTACTTTGCACTTGGGTTCCTTCTAGAAGCTTCCTCTGGGCATACTGACGTGAAGGGGAAGGTTTTGAAGGTGCAAATGCTTTAGATAACTCACCAACCCATGACCAAACAGCATTTCTGTTCTCAATCGTCCATAGTAGCTTCAGTCCATAAACAAAAACACGCCGACAGTTATCAGCGATCACCACATTATATCCATCATCTTCACTCGGATCAGACCTTGCCTGTTCATCACCCTCACTACCATTTTCAAATTCCGATCTAACATATGACATCTCATGGGTTTTTTTACCAGCTTCTTGCCATGCCAACAATCTAGCAGGATCTGCCTTTGGTGATTGCCTTCTAATTGTAAAATAATCAGATGACAATAAAAATCCATCATCACGATGACGTTCAGTAGTTCCTCTAACATTTCCACCATTTTCATTTACCATTCTTTCCGTGGATGAAGACTTGGAGCTTTTTCTTGTCATTTGGACAACTTTGATAACACTCGTGCAATCATCTTTATTCAGAAATACCTTAGGCACATGAAGATCAAGACCCTGGTAGACAAGATCAAGGATATCACGCTTGCTATCAAATGTATACCTTTGCTTCCCACGGCTGTAACACATTTCAAATTTCAACTTTGTCATCTTAAAAGTCAACCCTTTAGCTGGATCGTTATCATCCAATGACATGTGCCTTAAAACAGCTGGAGTTGAATCAACTCGGAACATAAATTCTGTCATGACTTTGTCTAATGACAAGTTACCGGACCTCTGGACTCTTGGGACACCAAATCTAGGCCATCGAGAGAAGTAACGCAACTTTTGAGGTGGAATGTAGTTCAAGTTCCAGAAGTTTATGAGCCAAGCAAAATCATGAGGGCCAACATTTAGAGATGGTGAACTAAATGAATCATTCTCCAATCTACAGGGGTCATGCAAAGCAGAATCAAATGCGACAGAACCATTACTGGGGATGGGCCTGAGAGAGAAATTCCACCTCAACGATAGTGACGTGGATCTGAATGGATCATATATCTTTTCGCGAGTGACACGTTCAGAAGGAAGTGCAAACAAGAAATGGTTGAGCGGATTTCCTGATTCACATTCCCAGTCCATTGTAACCTCCAGAGCAAAGCTAGGAGCCACTAAAAAAGCACCACATGTACCAGATGGTGGTTTAATTGACGAATTTCTTAGCAAATTCTCTAAACTGCTAGTGAACATCTTGAAATCTTTTGCTGAAACATTGATACGCCCATCTGAGTGTTGGAGCTCCATATATGCGGAAGATATCTGTAGTTTATCTGATTTTTCATATGGATCAGTTGTAGCAAGAATATTAAATGTGCTCTCAGAAAAACATAATGTGGTTTTTCCATGAATGTAATTTCTCATGTCATCCCACCATGGCAAACTTTTTTCCTTTTTGGGCGGTGTAATATTGGAAGCATTTGGGTTTCTGACACTTAAGTTGGCCCTGCGCAAAGCTACTGTGAAGGCATAGCTTAAATCAGCAAAAGCTGGTTCAAAACCTACTCCATAAGATATTTCCCCTTCTTTGAAAAATAAAGGCAAATCCAAATATGTTTTCATTGGCGGAGTTGTGCCACTAAGTGAACGATACATTTGCACCTTCCTCCATCTGCCAATATAAACATCATGCAGAACTTGGGGTTGAAAAGGTGTGGCCTGCAATAACAATTCATATTATTATCTTTTATTCATTCTTAAAAGTAAGAAACAACCAAAACTCCCAAGTTTGGTAATAAGTATAAGCCCATATAGTTCATAGTTTCAAGAAAATGTCTTGTATTATACACGAGTCTACAAGAAATTGTTTATGGACTTTAGACCACACGAAACAACCAACAACTTTTGTGAATATGTGTTGTAGAAATGAAAACAATATGGCCCTACACCACAAAGCTAAATTACCAATACATGAAATAACAATGTGTTCATTTAACACCATTGATCAGTGGGAGAGGTCCTGATGGTCTAAATGAAAAGATTGGAAAATGGTCTAAATGACAACATTGGAAATAGGTGTACTTTCAATAGCTAAAACCTATTAAATTATTGTATTCAAATTTTCGGATTACATTGGAAAATGGTCTAAATGACAACTTTGAAAAAAGATGTAATCATATTTGAGACCTATATAATTATAACAAAAATATCATAATTAATGAGGAAAAACTGTTTTAAGGTCAACCCAATCCAACTTGTTTTGACTCAACCATTTCCCTGCTCCTCTGCATCTAGTTGATACATATAGAATAAGGATATGGATGAACATATTAAAATTAAATGGATATGGCTCCACCGGATCAATTTCAGATCTATTGCCAATTTGCCATCCCTAATTTTGACGTGTATAAAGTGTACCAGTTTTAACCTGTTACCCACCCGCCCATTTCACCATCTCTAATAGTAATGAAAAGAGAAGATTATTCTGACCTGTTGAGCAAGAACAACCCGGCCTTCACATTTACCAGAGGTTCCAGCAAGAATGGGATAAGTATAATCTCTTAACTGAACAGCAAGAGAGCCCGCCTGTAAATTAAGGTTACAGCCATATAGTCGAGAAAATGGAATTTTAAATTCCAGAGCAACTGGGTCAAGCTTCTGTACAAAGTCTATCATCCCAGCATCACCCCCTTCAATTGCTGACAAACTTAAATCAAGCTCTGATGCAGTTATAGAAAAAAGAGACGTTCTCGAGGTGCTAAACTTAAAACCCGACTGAAATCCATCTTGGAAAGCACCTGATCCTTCTGTTGTCACAAGATTTTGACATGCCCGATAATAAGATCGAAACGACTGTTTATAAATTTCCTCCTTGAGTTTTTCAACTGATGATGTATCCTGCAAATCAATCTCCTCTCCATTAACTTGAAACATGCCTTTGTGAACAGAATCATCTTCATCAGCAACTACAGGAGATTGGACAGCTTTTGCAATCATTGAGTCAAGCAAAGTCAACCGAACAGCCAATTCACGAGCCTCATTTTTCATTAGGCGATAATGTTCATCAAGCCAACCCTGTATTGGTTCCTCCTCAATATCAGCAGTCACCTTACGTATATAAAATTTTACACAACCAACTTTCGAGGAGCTGGGCTTCTTAGGTCTTGCAGCGTCTTCTTTTTTTGGAAATATTAATTTTGCTTTAGCAGCAGTAACAAGCTTTAAAGCTCGCAACATTTCCTCGATAGAATCATCAAGAGCGCGAAGCTGTAATCTGTATGGCATGCAAATATGTATATTAAATGCTTGAACCACCCAATCCCACTTGACATCTGATTCAGACTTTGCATTAGGTATGCGGGAAATTTGCATCCTACCACTTTTAAACACTCTGGTAGAATTAAAACTTAGCATTAGCTCCTCAAAAAGTACACCTATACGAGCATTTTCAGAAAAAATTGACTGAACTTGAATCATCGCTTCAACACCATCACCAGCTTCAGCAGTTATAGTAAGTGTCTCGATATCGATAGCAAAGAGAGATTCCTTTTTTCTTTTATTCTTTTCCGACTGTAATGATCCTAAAGATTCTTCTTTTGCAAGTTCATTTTCTTTATCTCTACTGCTATATATTGCCTTCTGACTGTCGATAAGTAACTTAATTCGCAACGCTAGATCAACCAATGCCAAATGAACATCTGGCTCCCATCTGACTGTAATATCCGTGGCACTAAAAAGAGAGCAAACACCTATCGCTTTTAGACCACCAGCTCGCCTAACAAACTTTGTATTCTGCATGTCGAATAATGTCACTTTTGTGCCAGAATTGTTGTCTTCTAAAGATTCATGATATACAGATCTAGCTCTTTCAAGCTCGACTTGAGTGGACTGTTTTTCCTTGTTTAAGCCCAAACTAAAATGAAAAATAGTTAGGCCTACAATACACTTTACTCTTTTGTGCTCATTTGAAACCGTCGATGCAATTTTTGCAGTACGTGGGGTCCCATCAGCTAAAACGCTAACAAGAACACGCCCACCTTGAGATCCATAATTCACACGTTTTGAATCCTCAATAACTTCATTTTCCAAGCCTATATCACTGACAAGATGAACAGAGCATCGTTCTAGATTAAATTTTATTAACTGAATCCCTTTTCCAGAAGATTTTGGTGACTGCCCAACTCGACTTTGTGCAGATGTTTTAATAGATGGAGATGAACTTTTCAACAATGTCTTAAACAAGAAAGCAGTTGATAGCAAGGACTGAAGACGCTTGAATGTTAGGTTCACACCCATGGATGTTAAGTCAACAGACATAACCAATATGAACTTTGAAGTGTCGTCTTGAGGTGACTCTATATCCTTTTTGCCCCAATCCAAGCTAACTTTTGCTATGTGCAGCAATGAACCTGTATTTGTTTCCACGCCGAAAAGGGTTTCTCTTAAAGATTCCTGATATTCATCTGCCATGTGCAAATTCAGTTCTCCAAGTTCTAAGTGAACTGCAGTGCCTGTACTAGATATGTTGTTGGCAAAGACATGTGAGGACTGTGAGCAACCCTGAAAGTGTACAGAAGTAAAGAAGCCAGCAACAAAAAAATATTAGTTTAACGTAAACTTCCCAAAGGTACATAAATCGAATGTTTTACAGCTCAACAGGGAAGGTGAAAATTCAAACCATTTATGGATGTATTGATTAAGCTTATGTATTGGAAAAACTTGTTAAGATAGAATGGTTTGTTGGTTCATAAAACGTCCTAAATCATTTTATTCAAAAACTAGATTAAAATAGAAATAATGCAAAGTTTGTAAGTAAATTTGACACAACTAAAAAAAATCCTATAAAAAAGGTGTTTTAGATCAACAAACCTCGTTTCAGCCATACCAAAAACTACATGACTGGTCCGACCCGCCCATTTTTCCACCTCTACAAAATAGAATCTTCTTCATAAATCATACATTAATTGACTTTAAAACATTTAGTTACTGGTTTACAATTTTTTACATCGTTTGATTTTCCAAATAAAAATTGTTTACATCATTTGTATAGAACTCTAGGGAAAACTAAACAGGAATGAGATAAACAAATGATAACAAGAAGTACCATAACAAACAAAAATAACTTACATGATAAATAGGCAAACCACTCAAATCAAAAAGCACAATAGTCATCTCTGGAGCTGAAACTGTGCATGTCCACATAATGGCTTTAGAACCCCTTGATTGGACCGTTACCATATTAGCACTTTCATCTTGAAGCACAATATTTTTCTTCTTCGGGGAGCTCAACTTCATCAATGGCTTCAGTCTTCCCATAAAGAAGTTGCATTGGGTGCCCCCAAGCTTTACGTCAACTTCACATCTAATAGGTGATGTAGGCTGAAAAGGCAAGCAGTCTAAACGGTAAGAAGTTGGTTCGGTGATCAGAGTACCTGCTTTTAATTCATATTGGGTCTGTTTGTTGTTATTCTTGTTTTAGTTTGGGCTATGGTTATTTAATGGACATTAGAGAGGCATGTCTCATCTAATGTCTTTTTTCCTAACAAACTTCCCGTTAATGTACTGTATATTCCTTCATTCATTTATACAAACTTACCAAAGGTTAACCGTCTTTACCCGAAAATAAAAAGAATTTGGTTCAGGGAAATGACAAAGAAAAGATCGATTTGTTGGTTAACCACCTACACTAAAATTTGCAATAGGCACATCGATTAAACTGGTACGAGGCACGAGTTGCCTCGTGTGAGTGGAGTCAATATGTACTTAAAACGAGGTGACTCGGTGGTAAACTCATAAAGACACTTGACTCGGACTCCGACTCACAAGTTACTAGTTGACTCATTCCGAGTTAAAACGACTAGTAACTCGCACGAGTTGGAGGAAATGAAAAATGCACCATAACTGTATGTATTCGTTGAATGTTTTTGTTCTATTCTTCACCACCCACATCATCTTCATATATGTATCTGTTTTCAGAGAAAGAAGTTGTGTTCAGGGGAGAGAGAGAGAGAGAGAGTTGCAGGTTTAGGTTTCATATATGTATCTGTTTTACTTGATGTATCTATAAAGAAAGAGTACTTCAATTTTCAAGATGAGAAGAGAGGGTTTTACTTTACTGGAAGATGCTGGAACAGTGAAAAAGACATACAAGTACTCTTTTGCACATGAATAGTAACAGAAGGAAAGACTAAACTATTTAATTCTGAGTCCTTATTTTTCACTTTAATTTTCTTTAGTAACCATTTTTATTTGTTTTGGTACTGTATTTTTTCTTTTTAGTATTTTCCCTTGCTAATTCAACTTTTATGTGTTACTTAATTAATGATCAAACTTATACTTTGTTAACTGTATATTAAATATGTTAAATATATAAATTTTAATGTCTTGACTCTTACAAGTAGAGTTAGGAGTCAAGAATTCGGATTTCGAGTCACGTATCGAGTCGCGAGTCGACAACTATGGAGGTGGCAAGTTCGGTCCATTTACCTAGGAATGGGTAGATTCATATTATGTTTTAATTCTAACAGTCAAACGGGTAAATAGGTAATAGCTAAATATAAACAAGTCAAACGGTTCCCAAGGTGTATTTTTCTTGCATAAAACTGCTACGGGTAAATAGGTAATAGCTTTAAGATATTTTCTGCAATTACTAAGGGTGGTTATTATTAAGTCATTAGTTCTCTTTACTATTATACTGTAACTAAGAGTTAGTTTCCTTTTTAGTATTTACAATAAATACTTGATAGCCAAGAGTATTCCCAACAAGTAATCAGTACTTATATAGGTCATTAGAGGTCATGACTTTTTTGCAAATTGTAGAAAGTTCCAGCGATTGGCATCAATCCCCATTGTATCATTCGGTTAGATTAACTTTGAGCAAATATTTTATAAAATTAAACTATCCATTGTCGCCGCATTGTGCGGGTGCTTTTCTAGTCTAGATAAATGCATATCTATCTGAATAAAAAAAACACTAATCTAATAAACTACTGATTACTCGTAATACTTATCCCCAAATACTAAATCTGGAATGATAGTACGTGATGTTATCAGATCAACCCAGCTCCTAAAATATGCACTTAGCAAAAATATATAATTATTACTAAAGAGTAGATAAGAGTTGCTGCAGTATCTAAACCCAGTTATGAACCAAGAATTCTAGAGAGAAACTAGAGAGAGAAGTAATAGAAAGAAGTGTTTATTACTTTTCTTGGATCCTTTACAAATGAGCACAAGCCTTCCTTAGAATTTAAGTAATGTTTTGACATGCTAACTAACTATGAAAATTTTGAAGAAACATAAATTTGGACCAAACCAGCATGACCTAATCTTTTTGGACCAATGGACCCGTATAAAAGAATAATATCCATGTTGACCCAAATCTCTTTTGATCCGTGACCTCACCTGCGTATTTGGCCACCTCTAATTTAACATATAACATTGGTAATAACTAATCCTGGAATTCAACCAAGGTTTTCCCTTTTATATACAAGTGCTTGTGCAAAGTTAGAGCTTGTATGAAAATCAATGAGAATTTAATATCCAGAAGTAAGGAAATAAATCAATTACAATGACACTAAAAGATGATAAATAAAAAGAAGCGATCTAACTAGCTTTATGAAGCTGTGTATGAAAATCATATTCAATGTACCTGTAATGGAATGTAAACTGAGGAAATAACAGCAAGCTTCAATATGTCCACCATAGACTTTTCAGCTTCTTTAAGAAGCTACATCATAACAAAGAGTTTATCATTAGAAAAGAAGCTGTGACCAATAATGGTCAAATTGAGAAATCAAAGATATAAACATTAGTCATTACACCCATACATGGATCTCACTGAATTCTAACTGAAGATCAAGACGCGTGCTTTCTCCAATATCTTCAACAAACCGGGATTTCACACTTGTAAACTGGATCCCCATGATGTTATTCTCCATAACAATACAGTCTTCTTTATGCACAAATCTCACATTCAACTTTGGCAAAGTGAGACAAACCTATTACAGAGAGAGATTTTATCAGCCAAGTAGAGCGTTATTAGTGCCATGATATATACAACACTAGCCAACCTTTTCTGGGATGAATGAAGTGTACTTGGTAATTGCCAAAAGAGGAGCTCGTTTATGTTGTTGCTTTTTTGGAATGTTGTATTCAATGTTTGATTGTAAAACTTCCTCAACTTGGCTACCAGATGACTTCTTTCTGGAAATCAGCTCCTCATTTAAGTTCAAAGCAATTTCTCCAATTGAAATGTCCACTTTTTTTACTACAATACCTGCCTCTCTGCAAAAGTGTTTTATATACAGAAGCATCAACATTTACTAAAAAATTAGAGGGGAAAAGTACATAACATTATAATAATATAAGTTTGATTCAGTTGAAATTGGAATAGGTATTTATGGTATTTCATTTATGTACTTTTCTTCTTAACATCTCTCCTTTAAACAAAACATGTATAGTTTCTTCTCGAGTTCACCTAAACTTGAAGGGCAGATCCAGGTTGATTAATCCGGAAAGTCATGGGAGAGGCAGGCTATGTGAAATAATACACTGGCTCTACTCAGACATGCATATCTAAAGGTATTAGACTACAAGTACATCAATGTTTATGGGTTAGCTCCAGGCGGTACCTATATGTAAACCATAGCTCTATATATACATTCCTATTGCTGCTGAAAACCTGCAGTTTTTACTTAGCTGGCTTACTGTTGAAGTTAATTGGCCACATGGCTCTTTCTTTTTGTGAGCCCATATATAAAAAAAAATATCAAACTAAAGTATCTACATAAACAATTAAATAAATAACACCAACCTATCATGAGCAAACTCACTCGAGAGATGAAATTCTTCGCAAACAAAAGGAGCAGAAGCTTTCTCTATTGTTGCAAAGCATGTCTGTACCGGACTAAAGCTTTCGCCATTTCTAAAGCTAGAAGACTGATCAAAACTAATACGTGGATCACCCAGATGAACAATTACAGGCAAAAGTTGCAACTTCACAAGGATAGAAGGCTTTGTGCCACCATCTTTCGATATTTCAACTCCCAAATCTCTAACTTCTACAGTAGCTTTTGGTGTCTGCCCAAAATATAAGAAAATCAAAAGCAGTTGATAAAAAGAACCCTTATCAAGCAAAGGATAAATGAATATCATGCACTTCTCCAACATTTTTCATGCTAATTAGCAAAAGCTAACAAGGCAAATGTGTGATAATAATCCAGGACTCCAGGAGTCATAATGGAAACAGAAAACCACAAGCAAACCTTCGTGTTCAGTTATTATATAAAGAATCTCTGTTGAACCCTAATTTTGCAAACAACTAATCATTAGATCATCAAGCATCTATTTCCAAATCCTACTACATTTCGGATATCCCTCCTTTTATCAGGCAAACTACAGTGATACATCTGAGCATGAGAAACTATACTTCAAATAAAACACATCTCGTACCGAACAAGGAACCATTGATTAGGTGTCCAATTTTCTGTGCTAAAACATATGCAAAATAAAATGTAAATCCGCATGAAAATACATGATTATTATGGGAAAATCGTTAAATACATGATTATTTATGACAAGTGAGCCATATATCACAATATCATCAATACAGTACGCGTGCAAGATTATTTTATACCCAAAAAAGCAGTAAGCAACAATAGAAACCAAATAAATTACTCATAAATTGAAGAAATTTCATCAACTTGCCTTTACAACCAAATCTGTCACGGAGATTGATAAGAATCTTGCCACATTAGCCACAACCATCCACTTTCCTCTGCCTGGGCTACTGCGAGATTTGCGGGATTTCCGTGACTCTGTTTTCTTTGTACTCTGTGCTGAAGTCCTTGTAACAATTTCTATGTCGCTTATCAACAATTGCAATTTTGGGTCCCTAGACATAAAACCAACCCCAAGTTTAACCAAGGACTGTCGTAGACTAAATCTGATTTCACCAACAGAAACAGATTCAACCGCACCCTGCAAATTTCCATCGACAATGTCAAGATGAACATAGATGTAGTTCAAGTATTCTGTTATCTCAATAGTGGAGAGATACTTGAAAGAAAAGAGAAGCAACTTAACAAAAATATTATCACCGAACGCTTACTTAATCTCCAAATAAACAGCAATGATAGGAACAAGAATGTAATAATATGCTACTGTTAACAAATATAAGAAACATGTCAATGTCTATTCGAACAAGCTATCTAACTAATTGATCCAACTTATTCTCGCAGTTCAGAATAACGTCTTCCTAGCTTATCGAATTTCTGCTGCAACTTAAAAGAGCTGCATATGAGCATGTGAATCAGCGAAACGTGACTTATTCAAGTGCTTATAATTTATGAACATTAGATATATTTAGCCACGAAGGATGAAAGTTCTCGTATCAGAAAAAAAACAAAATTGAACCACAACTTGATGTGTGTAACAAGACGAGAATAAAGGCTCAACAAAGGAAAAGTTAAAGTACAAGCATCAACTGAAGTAAAGGTTTGTGCAGAAAATATGACAAATGCAAAAGATGAATAACCTTTTCGAACTTGATTGTAACATCCCTCAAACATTTCCATCCACTAACTTTAAACGCCACTGATGCTTTTATAGTCCGGCTCAAAATCCAAGCCGCTAATTTGGAAGCAAATCTGAAATAAGATGTTTAGTTAGATACTCTGGAACTTGTATTTATGTAGATCAACAAAGCATAATCAAGCATTAGACTCTGAAGGCAAGCTACAGTGTGTCCCTAACTTATTGCACAAAAGCTAGTATTTCTATAAAAAGCCAAATGGGATCCATGAGTCATAATGCAATTCAGTTTGATTTGCAACATAAACCAGAAAAATAAATTGCCGTTTGAAACACTCGTAGAGAATGATAATATTCATTTTCATATCCAAATAACCATATGTAAAGACAATAGGGATCATAATAACCAAAGAAAGAACTTTTTTGATTCATCTAAAACTCTTAAACTGTCCCAAATGTGTTCAGAAATCCATGACTATTATACTACCTGACTGATGGACAAGATCCATTACTTCAATCTAACAGAAAAACATGCCACTTGCTATTAACTTGCAAGGGCTATTGCTCTTTATTGTAGACCCACAACTGTGTATAACTAGGCTATTTAAGGCTCATATTGTTCAACGCATCAAAACCATGTAGGCACTTAGATACTCCTCTATATTCTTTGTAAGGTTACAGAAACACTTGAAAAACAGAATCAGAACTCGATAATCTGCTAATCAATTGCTTAGAAAACTAGGGATAGTTAGGTAATTTTACATCAATTTACAAAAGCAAGTAAACCATTATTAACAACTCCTTTCCTGATTATCCAAATATCATTCTATTTGAAAATCATATTCTATCTACAAAAAGAAAAAGAAAAAAATGCAATTTAAGATATGTTTATTTAATGCAACTTTTAAGTAACAGAATGCTCATTTTATCCTTGGTGGATTTAAGGGACCAACGGATTAGCAGACTTTAATGATTAGGAAGAGAGACAAAGAGGGAGAGGTGGGTTTGTAACTTATAACTATCCATTTTTGAAATAGGGAAGTGGACAAAAGCTTTAGGATGAAAGGCGTATTATTTTGACCCAAAACAATAAAACGATCATAATCATACTTAGTTTAGCCAATTGATAAATGCTAACAACTAGTATTCCAACTCCCAATCGGTGATCATAATATTAGCTTGTACCACATTCAAGCACCTGCACCTCTAACATAAAAGAAAGTCCAGTGAGCAAAGGGATAACATCTCCCCTAAAGATTAGATCCTATTGGTAATCTCAAAAAGTGATACATTCAACTGAAAAACTATACTCACAATTTGTAACAATAGAAAATGATGCACTTGGCACTTAAAAGATAAAGACTGTGTACCATGAACAAGTGCCAACCTGCCAATTTACCAACAAGAATAAACATTCTTACAACAACTCATTTCCTAACTATCCAAATCCCATAATTATTAATAAATAAAAAACTCCTACTCATAATCACTTCAGGGGTGACTCAACTGATTATTGCAACCTTTAACATTTTTTTTTAACAGCAAAATAATATATTTATAACCAACTTTCAGCAAGGCGCCGAAAATAAAATTACATCAAGTATGTAGGACTAATGTATTGCAACCTTTAACATAGTTCCTATGATAGTAGCCAAGTGGTGGGGGACATGCAGCACAAAAGCGAAGGTCAGGTGTTCAAATCCCACCCTGTGTCCCTTTAACCATAATGTTACAGATTTACCTTCTCTCATGCTGGTCGTGGGGGACCGATAAAGGGTCGGTTATCCATTAACATAAAACCGGCTCAAGAAAAAAACGAATCACCTGAAATATGATTCTATTGGTAATCTCAAAAGTAATGGCATTGACTTAACAGTAACTACTTAAATTTGCAACAAAATTAGCAAAATGTTCCACCTACCAATTTATCCAAAAAAATCATCAGGTTTCTCAGAACTACTACTCCTTGAATCCAAATCTTATTATTATGACACAAAAAAATATTTACAAAAAAGTCTAGCTATTTCAAAAATAATAATTGCAACCTCTAACTTAAAAAGGTCCCAAGAAGAAAAGAGATCACCTGAGATACAATACTATTCATAATCTCAAGATTAATAGCATTAACTTAATTCAAAAATATACTCCTAATTTGGGGGGGGGGGGGAGAATTAGAAAAATTGAGGCA
>JAOXNX010000032.1:11024638-11045962 GCA_028566075.1 Solidago caesia
ACCAAACAGGAAATGAAATGGAATTCAGATTCCAATTCCATCGAATTCCATTGAATTCTGCGAACCAAACGGGCCCTTAGGGCTTTCAATACTCAACTCAACCCAAAACCCAACTTGAAACCGTCCTGAAAAAAACAGAGTAAAAGTTGTGAAATCTGGATTCGTTAACCCATCAACATAATTTTTTCGGGTCAAGTTCGGGTTAGCCGTTCGAGTTAACAGGTCGACCCGTCAACCTGAAAATATTTTAAATTTATATAAAAAAATTTAATAGGTCGACCCACCAATTCATTTGACCGGCTAACCCATAACCCATTTGACTTGAAATAAACCCATCAACCCACCAACCCACAACCCATATGACCTAAAATCAATCCGCCAACCCACCAACCCACCAACCCGTTTGACCCGTCAACACATCCACCAAACCGCCAACCTGATTTTTTTCGGGTTGGTGGGTTGGCTTCGAGTTGAGATTTCCAACTCGATTTTGTTATCAGGTTGGGTTTGGGTTGAATATTTTCAACCTGTCAACCTGAACTCATTGACACCCTGAATCTATCATTATCGATTATCAATATTTTACATTTGCGATGATTATTTTTTTCTATCGAAGTGCACCAATTTATGGGGCTTGTTATGCTACATTAAATTAAAATTCAATAGAATGTTAATTTTAGCTCAAGTATTTTACAATTTAAAACAACCACTTATTATAATATTGAACAATTACCAAATGGTCAAGTGGCAAGTAGACCTCTTTTTTCACAAGAGGTCAGGAGTTCGAGTCCTACCCTAGGCATATTTGGGGTGGCCACATGTATTTAATTTCCACCTATGGTGAGCCTGAGTGAGTTTTCCCCTCCAGATCTCTGGGTGATAGGGGTTTCTCATCGAGGGGTTTAAATTGGGGGCGAATGAGGCTCTCTAGCGCGGACCTGGTTAAGACAACGTATGCTAGACCCCCTGATATTCGCGAGTAATCCACACCTTTAAAAAAAAAAAATAAAAAAAAATAACCTACATTACTCGCTACCGCCACCATCCGTCGCCGCCACCACCGCACCGCCACCGCTACTACCATCGCCGCCGCCTGACGCAAACATCTATCTAGTACATTATAAAGCATTTAAACCCCCTCCCCCTCTTTTTCAAAGTAAGTATTTGATGTACCAAAAATGCCCAATTATTAACTATTTTAACATCTCCACTTGATATGATACTTATAATATCCCTATTAATTTATTATTCATATTTTCCTGATTTGTTTAGTCAAACTTCCATTTTTATACAATTACGTTATTTAATTATCAATTTAATTAATTATAACTTATATTTTATAATTTATAATTATGAAAAGTAATAATGAAATTTTTTAATTCATGGGATATTATCTTCTATACTTTGTTCGGATACAATGCTAGCATTTTCTTACATAAGTGTTTGATTTGAAATTAACATCGTCACAGCATTTCACACACTGTGTCGCATCGCGCAAATCTAGTGGTTAAAAATGAAGGGTGTAGGATTAAGTGATTAACCACAAACCATGTAACTTTTATTTCTCATATCAAAAAGAGCCACCCAATGGACCGGCGTGTAAACCCCAAAACCGACTTCAATGTTCACATCGAACCTCTCTACACAAAAAGGGTCTAATAGGACTACTCTTCTGTATAAAAAAACACAAACACAACTCTCTTTCTCCATATTCAAGGGTTAACCAATACACACACTCAAACTCTCACACACACACACACACACATACACACAAGAACCCTATACATACATATATTTTCTGGGCTTTTCCTTATTTAGGGCTCAAACCCACCATACATATAAACCCTTAATTTATTTATGTTTTATCAAAATCATCACTTGTTTATTATCTCTACAACTCCATGTGGGTATCTTGAATTTATGTTTTTTTATGAATAAAGATTCAAGATTTATGAAATATATGTATAAATATTGAATCCTTTTGTGTTTTTTGGCAGTGTAAAAGAGTGTAGATTGCTGTTATGGCTGGAAATCTAAGATCGAGCTTGCCGTCTAGATTACGGCAGCTTATATCTGGTGAAGGACATATGGGTCCTAATGTTAAACTTGATTCTGAGACTGTAAGTACTTTTTTAAAAATAATTTTTCTTACCTTTCTTATGTAAGTTTTTAGGGTTTTTGGTAGTGTATATAGTTGTTGTATGTATATGTGTATATGGTAGCTGTATGTATATGTGTATATAGTTGCTGTATGTATATGTGTATATATGTTAAACTCGAGACTATAAGTATATTTTTTCAAAAAAAAGTTATAACATTTTAAAATGTTTTTGTAAGGGTTCTTGTGTGTTGAATTTGGTTTGAATAATGTGATTAGAAGGGGTTTTGGTAGTTTGTATGGTTGTTTTATGTATATGTGTATATAGTTGTATGTATATGTATATATATGTTAAATCTGAGACTATTAAGTGGTTTTTTTATAAAAAAATTATACCTTTTAAAAGTGTTTTTGTAAGGGTTGCTCGAGTGTTTTTGGTCCTATAGTAAAACTTGGTTTGAGACGGTAGGTATTTCAAAAAATATATTTTTTAAAAGTTTTTTGTTTGCGTGTTGAATTTGGTTTGAATAGTATAGTTAGAAGGATTTTTGGTAGTGTATATATGGCGTATATAGTTGTACGTAGTGTATATAGTTGCTGTATGTATATGTGTATTTTTAAAAAAAGTTTATATCTTTCTCTAAGTATTTTTTTTGTTTGGGGTTTTTTGTGTGTTTAATTTGGTTTATTGATGTGGTTTAAAAATAAAAATTGTGATGTGTATATATAGTTATTGTATGCATATGTGTATGGAGTGTAACTGGATTTGCATTTTTTTTGGATTTCTTCACTTTTTTACTATATTCATTGAAAAGGCATCCTTGTGCCTTTTTTAAAATTTTTGATGGAATTATACTTCTTTTTTTTTCCTGGAAGTTTTAATATATATAATTCAGTTTTGAAGTCGAAAAAGTGTTATGTAATATATATATGCAAGGTTAGTGTGTGCTCTTTTTTTGCTAAGTAAAGAGTAGTAGCTAACTAGTTTATGTACTATGGGGAGATATGCATTAGATTACGCGCTTGGAACAGGTTTTGAGCTGTTGTCTGCATTTCTTTACCTTTTCATGCTTAGTTTGATGCTTCAGATTCCATAAGCGATGGCTGTTTTCGACTTGTACATTTCTTTTTATTGTTTCTTTTCCAAATGGAGACAATTTGTTACACTTTTTCCCCCCAATTTTATTATATTTGTTACGGAGTAGTATTTCAAATACACCCTGTAACTTTAGATGATAATGCACTTAACAAACCAGGACATGTGATGTGTAATAGTGGGGTGCATATATACATGGCGAGTTCTAGGAGATTATTTTTCTTAGAGTGTGTAATAAAGTATAGGGGATCACAATTTACACGGGCGATACCCTGATTTAGTCTGGACAACATGAGTAAAAAGAGGAAACTAACCACTTTTCCTTCCTTTACTCTCTTATAGATAGGTTGCTCATAATGGGGTATCTAATGAAAAGTGTTGTATTTGTCAGCATTAGGCATTACTGTTAGGTCGTTGCAAATGTTTTGATTGTTTTAGAAACATTATTAGTGGAGGAATGGACATAATTATGTGTATATGACTTCATACTTTCAAGGGGTACTCTCGAATGATTTATCTAATATAAAGCATTAAGTACATGATAGTTGTAAGCATTGGTGGATGTTATCTGATGTAGGAAAGTAGAGCAGAATTTGTCAGCACCTTTTTTTTTATTTGGCAAAAATAACCGTATCACCATCTGATGTTTATGACTTGACGATATTGTTTCATTCTTCAAATTGGTGAAAATTGATTGAGAAAATAAAACATTAATTTGCTTACGTACTTTTACAGCCCCCGAAAGTGAAGGCTTTCATTGACAAGGTGATTCAGTGTCCATTGCAAGACCTAGCGATCCCTCTTTCAGGTTTCCATTGGGAGTACAACAAGGTAATAAGATCATACCTCTGCCAATATTTGAGTTATTTACTGCATGTGAAGTGCTTAACTTTTGCATTGTTTTTAGGGTAATTTTTATCATTGGAGGCCGCTGTTCCTTCATTTTGATACGTACTTCAAGACATACTTGTCTAGTAGGAAGGATCTCCTTCTGGAAGATACTCTAGAAGATGATACTCCTTTCCCTAAGCAATCAGTTCTCCAGATTCTCCGTGTGATGCAAATAATCTTAGAGAATTGCCACAACAAAAGTTCTTTTGATGGTCTAGAGGTATGATGAAAGTGGCATGACAATAAAATTCTTATATGGCGTCATAGTATATGCTTTATTGATGGTTTTCTTGTATTCATATATTAGCGGTAGAAAATTCAACCCATTGAAATCTGAATGAGTTGATTGGGGTCGTCTTTCATCTCAAAGAAGTGAAATACAGTTCTTTTAGCTAAGAAGGGGGCGAATGGGTTGATAGCTATCCAAAGTCTATTTTTCAATGCATATACAATCTCATAAATTGTTTAGTTCAAATATCTGAATTAGCTAATAATAATGCTCTTTTATTCATATATACGACGTTGGAAATCACTATGTAAACATCTAGATGTTGATTTTTATTAATGATGCTATCTGAGTCATACATAATGTATTAATATCTGATTGATGTTATTGTATGAAATGGAAAAAATAAATGTTTGCTGGTAAAATCTACCAGCCCGGCTTGTATTAAAATTTTGACATGTTTCTACTCGACTTGTATAAATACATTAGTTATACCCGCCATCTCTATCTTTTATACATTCTTTTCTTAAGTTTGCTTTGTTTCTTCAGCATTTCAAGCTCTTGCTTGCATCAACAGACCCTGAGGTTCTCATTGCAACCTTGGAGACTCTTTCGGCATTCGTGAAAATAAATCCTTCAAAACTTCATGCAAGCGGGAAACTGGTTGGATGCGGGTCGATAAACAATTGTCTTTTGTCATTAGCTCAAGGATGGGGAAGCAAGGAAGAGGGTTTGGGCTTATATTCGTGTGTTATGATGAACGAAAGAACCCAAGATGAAGGTCTAAGCTTGTTCCCATCTGATATACAAACTGAAAATGACAATTCTCAAAACCGTGTAGGTTCTACCCTGTATTTTGAGTTGCACGGTACAAACCCCCAAAGCATGAGTGTTGTTCACGTTCCGGACCTTCATCTGCGCAAGGAAGATGATTTGTCTTTGATGAAGTCCATTATTGAGCAGTACAATGTCCCTCCCGAGCATCGTTTTTCGTTGTTGACAAGAGTTAGATATGCTCATGCATTCCGTTCTTCAAGAATATGCAGACTGTACAGCAAGATTTGTCTACTCGCCTTTATTGTTCTTGTTCAAGCAAGTGATTCTCATGATGAACTGGTGTCTTTTTTTGCTAACGAGCCAGAATATACAAACGAGTTAATCAGACTAGTGAAATCTGAAGAGACAATACCTGGGACAATTCGCACCCTTGCAATGCATGCTCTTGGATCTCAACTTGCTGCATATTCATCATCTCATGAGAGGGCACGTATTCTAAGTGGGTCAAGCATCAGTTTTGCCGGTGGAAATCGCATGATTCTTCTTAACGTCCTGCAAAGGGCGATTTCGTCTTTAAACAACTCTAGCGACCCATCGTCTGTTGCATTTGTTGAAGCGCTTCTCCAATTTTATTTGCTTCATGTGATATCTACATCAAGTTCTGGGAGTGTTATACGGGGATCAGGGATGGTTCCAACCTTTTTACCCCTTCTAGAAAATTCAAATCCTTCACACATGCATCTTGTATGTTTGGCTGTGAAGACGCTGCAAAAACTCATGGACTACAGCAATTCAGCTGTCACTCTTTTTAAGGACTTGGGAGGAGTTGACCTTTTGACCAACAGACTGCAGATAGAAGTAGCTCGGGTGATTGATTCAGAAACAGGAGATGATAGTTTAATGAGCATCGGGGAGCCGTCAAACGCAAACCTTAATGTTGATTCACTTTATTCACAGAAACGTCTCATTAGAGTTTTGTTGAAGGCACTTGGTTCTGCTACTTACGCTCCAGCAAATTCAACCCGACCTCATGGGGGTCATGATGTTTCTTTACCAGCCACTCTCTCTATGATCTTTGAAAATGTGAATAAATTTGGAGGGGATGTGTATTCAGCAGCTGTTACTGTTATGAGTGAAATGATCCACAAAGATCCCACTTGTTATGCTTCATTGGATGAATCGGGTCTTCCCAATGCTTTTCTGGCATCAGTAAAAGCGGGGGTTCTTCCTTCTTCAAAAGCTCTTACATGTGTTCCTAATGGCATTGGTGCTATTTGTCTCAACCCAAAGGGGTTAGAAGCAGTTAAAGAAACCTCCGTATTAAGGTTTCTGGTTGATGTTTTAACCGATAAGAAATATGTGATTCCAATGAATGATGGAATTGTGCCATTGGCAAATGCTGTTGAGGAGCTCTTGCGTCACGTGTCCTCATTAAGGGGTACTGGTATGGATATGATTATCGAGATTGTTAATAAAATTGCTTCAATAGAGGATGATAAGGGTAAAAGTGGAAAAGTTAACGAGGGTAATGCTATGGATATGGACACTGAAGATAAAGAAAATGTCGGCCCATGTCTAGTTGGTGCTACAGATTCGGGGGCGGAAGGAATATGTGATGAGCAGTTTCTTCAATTATGCATCTTTCATGTGATGGTGTTAGTTCACCGAACAATGGAGAATGCTGAAACATGCAGGCTGTTTGTTGAAAAAGCTGGAATCGAAGCTTTGTTGAAGCTTTTATTAAGACCCAGTATAACTCAATCATCCGAAGGGATGTCTATTGCTTTGCATAGCACCATGGTTTTTAAAAGTTTTACTCAACATCACTCTGCTCCTTTAGCACGTGCCTTTTGTTCAGCTCTTCGGGAATATCTGAAGTCAACTTTGGATGGTTTTGGTGTTCTTTCTGGATCGTTTCTGCTGGACCCGAAAGCAACTCCACATTCTGGAGTTTTTTCTTCACTTTTTCTTGTCGAGTTCCTTTTGTTTCTTGCTGCTTCAAAAGATAACAGATGGGTCACAGCATTGCTTCAAGAATTCGGGAATGATAGCAAGGATGTTCTAGAATCTATTGGCAAAACTCATCGGGAAATATTATGGCAGATTGCATTACTTGAAGATTCAAAGTCTGAAAATGAGGACGATAATGGTGGCTCTGGTTCTGGTGATGGGTCCCGTCACTCTGAATCTAATACTTCAGAATCAGAGGAGCAAAGATTCAATTCGTTTAGGCAGTTTCTCGATCCGTTATTGAGGAGACGGATGTCTGGATGGAGTTTTGAGTCACAGTTTTTTGATCTGATTACTTTGTATCGTGACCTAACTCATACTTCTGGTCCTCCACAGCCTCTTGGTGGCAGCAGCCACCAATCACTGCCTTCCGGGACTTCTGATGGCGCTAGCAGTGATGGTCCACGGGAAGCCGACAAGCAAAGGTCATATTATGCTTCTTGTTGTGATATGATGAGGTCACTCTCATTGCATATTACACATTTGTTTCAAGAGCTAGGAAAGGCGATGTTACTTCCTACTAGAAGACGGGATGATATGGTGACGATTACTCCTGCTTCCAAATCTGTGGCTTCTACATTTGCCGCCATCACATTTGACCACATGAACTTTGAAGGTCATGTAAAGCCTTCTGGATCTGTGGCATCGTGGTCATCAAAGTGTCGGTATCTTGGTAAGGTTGTGGATTTTATTGATGGAATCTTACTAGAAAAACCCGACACCTGCAACCCCGTTCTGCTGAATTGTTTATATGGTCGTGGTGTCATTCAGTTGGTTTTGACCACTTTTGAAGCTACCAGTGAGTTGCTTTTCACAGTCAACAGGACTCCTGCATCTCCAATGGAGACAGATGAAGGAGCTCCGAAACCCTACTCAGAAGAAACTGTTTGGTCATGGATAGATGGTCCGTTAGCCAGTTATGGTAAACTTATGGATCATCTAGTGACATCATCTTTTATCTTGTCACCATTCACAAAGCATTTTCTTACACAACCACTTGTAACCGGAGACATTGCATTTCCGCGTGATGCTGAAGTATTTGTGAAGGTACTTCAATCTTCAACTTTGAAAGCTGTGCTTCCTGTATGGTCACATCCACAGTTCGCAGATTGTAGTGATGATTTCATTGCTACTGTTATTTCGATTATACGCCATGTTTTTTCTGGGGTTGAAGTGAGAAGTGCAAGTAACACGGGATCACGTCCTGTGGGCCCTCCTCCAAATGAAACTACTATTTCCACAATTGTGGAAATGGGTTTTACCAGAGCACGAGCAGAGGAAGCGTTGAGACAGGTGGGATCAAACAGTGTGGAATTAGCAATGGAGTGGCTGTTTTCACATCCAGAAGAAGTTCCAGAAGATGATGAACTTGCTCGTGCACTTGCTATGTCTCTTGGTAATTCTGGAACCGATGCAAAAGATAATACGGTTACAAATGAAAGTAGTCAACCGATTGAAGAGGAAACTGTGCAGCTACCACCTGTGGATGACTTGTTATCTACTTGCAAGAAGCTTTTAGAAATGAAAGATTCTTTAGCTTTCCCAGTTCGGGATCTTTTAGCAATGATTTGCTCTCAAGATGATGGCCGATACCGATCAGATGTTATATCATTTATTCTAGAACAAGTGAAGCTTTGCAGTGCTAATTCTGATGGTGGAAAGAACAACATGCTGTCATCCCTTTTTCATGTTCTCGCCTTGATTCTTAACGAGGATAAGGATGCACGAGAAGTTGCTTCTAAAAGTGGTCTTGTCAAAGTTGCAGCTGATCTTTTATCTGATTGGAATAACCACTCACATGATAACGGGACAGTGCTTGTTCCTAAATGGGTGACAGCAGCTTTTCTTGCTGTTGACCGGCTTGCTCAGGTTGACCAAAAGTTGAATGCTGATATTTCAGAATTGTTAAAGAAAGATGACAGCAGTAACCAGAATTCTATAGTGATAGATGATGAAAAACAAAACAAGTCACAACCAAATTCAGGAATATCTCCCAAGCATATTGATGTCAATGAGCAGAAAAGATTTGTTGAGATATCGTGTGGGTTTTTAGGAAAACTGCTTCCTGCTGAAACAATTCATGCTGTTCTACAATTATGTTCAACACTAACAAGAACTCATTCTGTTGCTGTTAGTTTCTTAGATGCTGGTGGTTTGCCTTTACTGCTATCTTTGCCTACAAGTAGCCTATTTGTCGGTTTTGATAATGTTGCAGCGACTATTATTCGCCATATTCTTGAAGATCCCCAAACTCTCCAACAAGCAATGGAAAGTGAAATCAAACATAGTGTTGTGACAGCTTCTAATCGACAGTCTAACGGAAGACTCTCACCCCGTAACTTTCTGTTAAATTTGAGTTCTGTCATTTCACGGGATCCGGTGATTTTTATGCAGGCTGCACGGGCTGTCTGTCAGATTGAAATGATTGGGGAACGACCGTATGTTGTCTTGCTGAAAGATCGTGAGAAAGATAAATCCAAAGAAAAAGAGAAAGACGAAAAAGATAAACCACCAACTTCAACTGATGGTCAGGTCACTTCGGGTAGTACCACGAAACTTCCTGAGGCAAATACCAAGAATGCAAAAGCTCATCGAAAGCCACCTCAAAGTTTTACTACTGTAATTGAGCTACTTTTGGAGTCGGTAATTACTTTTGTACCTCCTTCAGAAGAAAAGTCAGCTACGAGAGAGAGCTCTTCAGTAATGGATATGGATATTGATGTTAATTTAAGTAAGGGTAAAGGTAAAGCTATTGCATCAGGCTCTGACGAGAATGAAGAAAATGGGCAGGAGTCATCTGCATCTTTGGCTAAAGTTGTATTCATTTTAAAGCTCTTAAAGGAGATTCTTCTAATGTATGGTCCATCTGTTCATGTTCTCCTTCGAAAAGATGCTGAACTAAGTGGAATATTTCACCACGTTCTTTGTAAGTTCCTCCCTCATTTGAGAAGTTCTAAACGTGAAAAAAAGGATGCAGACTGGAGGCACAAACTAGCAGGTCGGGCCAGCCAGTTCTTGGTGGCTTCTTGTGTGCGTTCTACAGAGGCAAGAAGAAGAATTTTTATGGAAATCAACAACGCTTTTACTGATTTTGTTGATAATTGTAGAGGTAATCGACCTCCTGGAAGTGGTATTCAAGCTTTTGTTGATCTACTTGGAGATGTACTAGCTGCACGGTCGCCTACTGGTGCTTCAATTTCAGGAGAAGCCTCGGTTACATTTATAGACGTTGGTTTGGTGAAATCGCTTACACAAACTTTGCAAATGTTGGATTTGGATCATGCTGATTCGCTAAAGATTGTACCAGGGCTTGTGAAGGTTCTGGAGTTGGTCACTAAAGAGCATGTTCATGCTGCTGAGGCTAATTCTGCAAAAGGTGATAATATAGCAAAACCTTCCGATCAGGGTCAACATGGCGAAACAGAGAACACTGGTGATATACCCCGGTCTACCGAAACTGTATCTTTACCTAATGCTAGTTCTGCACCCACAGAAGTTATTGAGTCTTTTAGTACTGTTCAGACATATGGTGGATCCGAAGCTGTTACAGATGACATGGAACATGATCAGGATATTGATGGCGGTTTTGCTCCCCCAAGTGAAGATGATTACATGCATGAAACTTCTGAGGAAACGAGAGGTCTTGAAAATGGTCTTGCTTCAGTGGGAATAAGATTTGAAATTCAACCTGATATTCGTGAGAGCCTTGATGAAGATGATGAAGACATGTCAGGTGATGAAGGGGATGAAGTTGATGAAGATGAAGATGGAGATGATGATGGGCATAATGATCTCGAAGACGACGAGGTTCATCATTTGCCACACCCTGACACTGATCAAGATGATCATGAGATTGAAGATGAGTTTGACGAGGATATGATTGAGGAAGAAGATGAAGATGACGAGGATGATGATGGTGGAGTTATATTAAGATTGGGCGAGGGAATGAATGGGATAAATGTTTTGGATCATATTGAGGTATTTGGTAGAGACCATAGTTTTAACAATGATACTCTCCATGTGATGCCTGTTGAAGTTTTTGGTTCCAGACGTCAAGGTCGTACTACATCTATTTATAATCTTTTGGGGAGATCAGGTGACAGTTCTGTTCCGTCTCAGCATCCACTTTTATTAGAGCCTTCTTCACGTGCAGTTTCTTCCAGGCAAACAGGTAAGTCTATTTTTGGGAATCTGTATCCTTGTTTAGTCAATTGCACATTTTTCAGCTTTATCAAACTCTACATTTTTTTCGTACACATCTGTGTCCTATGGAGGTGGCAAAGTGGGTGGGTCGGTAAAGTTGGTCAGTGGTTCACAAAGGTACAGTCAAAACAGGTGTTTTTTGTTTTCTGTAGATGAATGGGCCCAGTTGGATTGACCTGTTTGGTTAGAAGTTATGTTTCTAATGAAAAATGTATGTGAAGTTTGATAACAAAATTGATATTGTTGCAAAGTAATGTTTTTAGAATAGGATGATTTAGGACAATTTTTGCATTTAAATACACTTCGGATGACTTTCAACCTACTTGACTTGTTTATAGCTTTTAAAGGAAAGTAATTTTTTGACCTGTTTGACCTGTTATATATGTAACAGAACCCAAATCCCAATTCATAAATAACTGGGTTGGAATCGTCACCTCTACTGTCCTCTATGTCTGTCCTCTATATCTATCATTATCAACTTCTGTATTATTTTGTCATCCCAGATGGTACTCGTGAAGGGTACCTTGAAAGAAATTTGGAGCCATCTTCATCACGATTGGATTCGATTTTCCGTTCTTTGAGAAACGGTCGTCATGGACAGCCTGCTCATCGTCTAAGCATGTGGAATGATGACCCGCAAAGTGGTGGATCTAATGCATCTAGCATACCCTCAGGCCTCGAGGATCTTTTGGTTTCTCATTTGAGGCGTCCAACACCCGAGAAAAGCTCTGATCAAGACAAGACGGTGAATGGTCAAACGAAAAATGAGTCTAGTCAATCCCAAGAATCAGCTGGAATGGTACCTGAAGCTACTACTGAGAACAACGCTACAGGTGATCAAATTGACTCACATGATTCTGGAAGCATACCAACAGTTGATGAATCCCAAGGGGTTAACGATGCAGATGCACCCATTGGTCAACCTCAATCTGTTGATATGCAGTTTGACCATAATGATAGTGTTTCACGTGATGTTGAAGCTGTGAGCCAAGAAAGTAGTGGAAGTGGGGCTACGTTAGGTGAAAGCCTTAGAAGTCTAGATGTAGAAATTGGAAGCGCTGATGGTCATGATGATGGGGGTGAGAGGCAAGGTCAAAGGAGAACGAATGTACCACTCAGCACCACATCAATAGCTGTGAGAGATGCTTCTCTTCATAGTGTAACTGAGGTTTCAGAAAACCCTAGTCAGGAAACGGACCAAAGTGACCCTGGTCAGGATGCAAATCGTGATGGTGCTACTGGTTCTGGTTCTGCACCCATTGACCCAGCATTTCTGGACGCACTTCCTGAGGAGTTACGGGCCGAGGTTCTTTCGGGTCGACAGGGCTCAGCGGCTCAACCCACTCCGAACAGCGAACCACAAAATGATGGAGACATAGACCCTGAATTTCTTGCGGCACTTCCCCCTGACATTCGGGCCGAAGTTTTAGCCCAACAGCAGGCACAAGGGGTTCACCGTGCACAAGAATTGGAAGGTCAGCCTGTGGAAATGGATACCGTATCAATAATTGCTACATTCCCCTCTGAACTACGGGAAGAGGTATGCTATTTTTTGGTATAATTCTTTATCTTTTTGTTGATGTTTCATGATTTTTCTTATTTTATTTTGTACACTTCAGGTTCTTTTAACATCCTCTGATGCGGTTCTTGCTAATCTCCCACCTGCTCTTGTTGAGGAGGCAAACATGTTGCGAGAGCGGTTTGCCCGCCGATACAATCGGACACTTTTTGGTATGTTCCCAAGAAGTAGGCGGGGTGAATCTTCTAGAAGAGGTGAAGGAGTTGGATCTAGCATGGATAGAGCTGGTGGAATCATTGCTCGTAGGTCAGGAAGTAAGCCTGTTGAGACTGATGGAGCTCCTTTAGTTGACAAAGAGGATCTTAAAGCCATGATTCGGTTGCTTCGTGTAGTTCAGGTGATATTTTGGTTTACTGGTGTCTAGAGATGACAGTTCGGCCCACGACCTATATAATGTGTGGTTTGGGTTACATTTTATCCCTAATTGGTTAAACAGGTTAAGCTAAACATTTTAAGTAGAAGGGTTAAGGGTCATCTGGGTCAAACATAGTGTGTTCTAATGCATAAAAACCTTCAAAGCTTTTTTTTTTTTGATAAACCTAATCTAATACATACTTGTACTTTCTTAGTGTGTAATGGGTCAGCCCGGAATGATGTGTTATGAGCTGTTACCTAACTCTTCTATATTCTGCCTTCACTGATTTTCTTGCATAGGTGGTCATTTCTCATCATTGTGTTACTTTTTTCTGTTTGGTGTACAGCCACTATACAAACCGCAACTCCAGAGACTGCTCTTGAATTTATGTGCTCATGCTGAAACACGTTCATCTGTAGTAAAAATATTGATGGATCTGCTGATGCTTGATATTAGAAAGCCTGACAATACTTTGAGTACCTCCGAGCCATCATATAGACTCTATGCCTGTCAGAGTCATGTTATGTATTCTCGTCCTCAATGCTTTGATGGTAAGGATGTTATGGATTATGCGAGTATTTGCATTGCAAGTCATACATTCCTTTAAGATTAAAATATTTCCATTTTTTTTTAAATTTTTATCTTTATTATTTATTTTAGGTGTCCCTCCATTGGTGTCACGGCGTGTTCTAGAGACTTTGACATATCTGGCCAGGAACCATTCATTTGTTGCAAAACTTTTGCTTCAGTTCAGATTATCTCCATTGGACTCTCAGAGTCCAAGTCAGTCTCGTGGAAAAGCCATCATGGGTATTCAAGATAGAGCAACTGAAAAGCAACAAGAGGACTTACTAGCCATAACCATGCTATTGAGTCTCTTGAGTCAGCCACTTTATTTGAGAAGTATTGCACATCTTGAGCAGGTAGTTTCTGGAAGACGTCCTTTTTTTCTTTTTCAAAAATGTTAATGTTCAAAATAGGACTGATTGGTGTTTGATGCGTGTTTCAGTTGCTGAACTTATTAGATGTGATCATTGATAATGCTGAAAGCAAGCAACCTCCAGCTGAACATGGGGCATCTGTTAGTGAAGAATCACCTGCTGAAATGTCCATTTTAGATGATAATAACATTGGTGGCTCTGACACGAATACCAAATCATCCAAAGCTGATGATGCCTCTAAGCCCTCATCTTCTGGTGCTGCTAATCCAGATGACGACTCTCACACTATTTTACTGAACTTGCCACAAGCAGAATTGCGCCTTCTCTGCTCATTGCTTGCTCGTGAAAGGTATGGAATTATCTTTGCATTTGCATTTGATTATTTAATAGGATAATGATTTGTTCTTCAAAAACTTTAGCCTTCTAATTCCCTAATTCTAGATGCGGGTATTTCAACCCGTTTGACCATTTCTTGTTAAGCTAGTTTTTTTATTTTACATGTTTGACGCCTTAAAAGTAAGGCTTGACCCCTTAATGTTGGGTGCTTGCTGCTAAACTTGAATCTAAATCTCTAACATTTACTAATATCTGCATTTTCTTTTTAGTTTGTCGGATAATGCATATGCTCTTGTGGCGGAAGTATTGAAGAAATTGGTGACCATTGCACCTCGTCATAGTCATTTATTTATAACAGAGCTAGCTGGTGCTATGAAGAACCTTACAGCATCAGCCATGGATGAATTGCACCGATTTAGTGAAATTGAAAAGGCACTTATTACTACTACTGCTTCAGATGGAGCGGCAATCTTAAGGGTCATACAGGCACTGAGCTCGCTTGTTGCTTCACTTGCTCAAGAGAAAGATCAAACCCTTACTGAAAACGATCAGACCGCTACTCTTTCTCTTGTTGGTGACATAAACTCAGCTTTAGAACCGTTGTGGACGGAATTAAGCACATGTATAAGCAAAATTGAGATCTATTCCGATACCTCACTCGATATATCCGACTCATCGATGATCTCCTCAAGACCCTCAGGTGCTATGCCTCCACTGCCAGCTGGCACTCAGAACATTTTACCATACATAGAGTCTTTCTTTGTTATGTGTGAGAAATTGCACCCTGGAAATTCTGGTGGCACACAAGAGTTTGGCGCAAATATTGATGAGGCCACTACTTCTGGACCTTCGGTAAAAGCTGATGAAAAACATGCAGTGTTCGTGAAGTTTTCCGAGAAGCATAGGAAGTTACTTAATGCGTTTATACGACAAAACCCCGGATTGCTTGAAAAATCATTCTCACTTATGCTCAAGGTCCCGAGGTTTATTGATTTTGACAACAAGCGGTCTCATTTTAGATCTAAAATCAAGCATCTACATGATCACCATCATAGTCCTCTAAGAATTTCTGTAAGACGAGCATATATACTTGAAGATTCATATAATCAATTGAGGATGAGGTCCACACAAGATTTGAAGGGTAGGTTGACTGTTCATTTTCAAGGGGAAGAAGGTATTGACGCAGGTGGGCTTACCAGGGAATGGTACCAGCTTTTATCGAGGGTTATTTTTGATAAAGGAGCTCTGCTTTTTACAACTGTTGGCAACGATGCAACCTTCCAGCCGAATCCAAATTCTGTTTATCAGACAGAACATCTCTCATACTTTAAATTTGTTGGAAGAGTTGTGAGTACCTTCACTTTTTTGTAGCGAACGTTTAACTAGTCAATCTGTTGGGGCTAAAATGGTCAATTTTTGGGTTTCGGCAGAAAGGGGTTGTGTCTGATACGAGTCCTGTCCCAAGTAAAATGTATTTTCGTGTGTAAAATCATTTTATTGTAAGCTATTTTTTTATTATACTTTTTACACATTGGACTTAAAACACAACCCTAATTGACCCATTATTGTCACCTCTACTTGGATCCAGAGTTACGCTTTTCTCTCTCTTCCTTTTGTAGCTTACGATTCTACTGTTTTTTAGGTTGGGAAAGCACTATTTGATGGTCAGTTGCTTGATGTTCATTTCACAAGATCGTTCTACAAGCATATCCTTGGTGCTAAAGTGACATATCATGATATTGAAGCAATTGATCCGGGTTATTTCAAGAACTTGAAATGGATGCTTGAGGTGTGTTCAAAGTGATTTGGGCAACTCTTGGTGACGTTTTGGTAATGTTTTGGGATAACTTCTGGTGCTAATGTCATTTTGTGTTTTTGGAATTCTTTTGCAGAATGATATCAGTGATATTCTGGATCTGACATTTAGTATCGATGCTGATGAAGAGAAGATGATATTGTGTGAAAAATCAGAGGTAAAGCTTATGTGATTCCAGTTTTAGAATGCATTACACTTATGAAGTTTAAATGTTCATATTATGTATTTTTTAAAAAGGTAACATAATATCCAAGTTATGTTAAAAAAAGATAACAAATAATCCAAAGTTTCCTAATTGAGGAACCAAATTAGTCTTCAAAAACTGAAATATTACCTTTTTTGCTAATTTATAAACTTATGCTCCTTTTTTTGTTCAAAAATAATTTACATTCCTCTAATTAGTAATTTTATGTAAATATGTTACTTTTTTTTTTTTTTGGAATTTGCCCTTTTATTTATGAAATTATGATTCTAATAATGTAGGTTACTGACTATGAACTGATCCCTGGAGGAAGAAATATTCGAGTGACAGAGGAAAACAAGCATAAATATGTTAATTTAATTGCTGAGCATCGGCTAACGACTGCTATACGTCCTCAAATAAATGCTTTCTTGGAAGGGTTTAATGAATTGATTTCACGGGATCTGATATCTATCTTTCATGACAAGGAATTAGAACTGTTGATAAGTGGGCTTCCGGATATTGACTGTGAGTCTCTTGTCTATATTTTCATAATAATGTTGATTGGTATTCTTTTTTCTTTCTTCTGAAAACGGTTATGTATGGTTCGCTACTCTCAGTGGATGACATGAAGGCAAATACAGAGTACTCTGGTTATAGTGCCGGGTCTCCTGTTATCCAGTGGTTTTGGGAGGTTGCTCAAGGCTTCAGTAAAGAAGATAAGGCCCGTTTGTTGCAATTTGTGACCGGAACCTCCAAGGTATCTTGTTTTATGTCAAATTTTATTTACTTCCTATTTTAGCAGGAACCTTTTCATTCCTATATTACGAGTGTTCGTGAATGTTTTCCTACAGGTTCCTTTAGAAGGATTCAGTGCTTTGCAAGGCATCTCGGGGGCTCAAAAGTTTCAAATTCACAAAGCGTATGGAAGGCCTGACCATTTGCCCTCAGCTCACACATGGTAACATTTCAGTTTGACTATTGACTTTGTTAATGTATTATGTTTACTTGGCCCGATCATATGTAAATACAGCAATTTTTTGGTTGACAAGAACTACAATTTGCTTTCTAAAATCTTATTTGGACTAATATGATTTATCGATGGATGCAGTTTCAATCAGTTGGATTTACCAGAGTATCCTTCAAAGGAGCACCTGGAAGAGAGACTTCTCCTTGCAATTCACGAAGCCAATGAAGGGTTTGGTTTTGGTTAAAAGAGGCATGAAGGTAATGAGTGTAGATAAAATTTATCATGTCGAGCAAAATCATAATCCGTTTGCAGATTTCAGCAGGAGAGATACATGTGTTGATATACTGTACAGTTTTCAGTTTGTCAAAATTGAATGTCTTTTGTTTCTTTGGCGGTTTTCTTTGTTGCCAACTCTCTTAGAAATCGGATCGCTTTGCAATTGTACATTGGAACGGTTTATCAACTGTGCTTATTATTGCTTAGCGATTTAGCAAATATTATTGAGGTGTTCCTATAGGAATTATTAATTGCATGATCCATAAAGCAGAATTCGTTTTTATGCTTGTCAATAGATATATTAATAGTCTACTTTTCATGTTTGTAGTTAAAATATTTTAACAATGATGTAAAATACCAAAACTATGGACTTAAATTTGATGTTAATGATTTAGACTTTTAAGGATTTCAACCATTTTAGCAGAAAAAAAACAAATTTTGGTCATTGGGTTTTTACTTGATTTTTTTTTTAACCTTAAGCAAGATCGGAATGAGATCTTATCATTTTATAGTCAGGGTTTTAAAAATGTTCTGGGCTTCATTGTGCAATTACACTCCTAGCGGAATTAGCTTTAAAATTCTGAATTAGGATGGCTGTAATCTCATCCCATCTACATGACCCGTTCGCCATATCCTCTATATCTCTAACCAAGTTTCATACGCTAGAAGAATAGGCACACTCAAAGAAAAGATGAGCATGAGAATCGTGGCCTGTTTTACTTATAGAACGACAAACATTTGAGGACTAAACAATATTGGCCCGCTCCACCTTTATCACCCCTAGTTCTCTAATCAACTCCCAAAGATTTGAGGCAGAAAAATCCATTACTTTCTTGTCTCCATTATACCACATAAGCGTGTCACATTGTCCAGGAGTAATGACTGGAACACGACAGTTTATAAGAACCGGAAATAGGTCCCTCCATGCTATATAGGCCATCTCCACACTCCATTATCAGTTAAATCAGCAACATTGTCAGTTAAAGAGAAACCAGCTCTCATGATATCACGAGGCGAGATATGTTCCCATAAGGGAGAGGCATCATCCCACTTCATAACACTTGAGGGTTGAATTTGTAACTTTTTTTTTCTTCTTTGTTGTGCATATGTGGGAATTTGTTTTCATAGTACCTATAATTTCCCATATATATATATGGAAAATATAGGTACAGTGGTACAGTGGGTAGTACCAATGCTAAGTACTACCAAGTAGTACAGTGGACAGTACCAATGCTAAGTATTACCGTTTTTAGAGACCGAGGGTTTAATGTGTACATTTAATAAATTTCAAGGGGCAAAATAAATTTTTTTTACACAAATCTGCTGTAAGACACCATTTTTTTATGCATATTATTGATAATCCTTAAGGCTATTATTAGCAAAATCCATATATATATATATATGCTTGCTTCTATAAAGTTCAAGGCGAGTGCAAGAGTTACAAGATTACTTGAAGTTTGGGGTCTCCCAAAATCGTTACTAGTGGATGGTAACATGCATACGGATGTCACGTGATGCTAATGGTGCTTACTACACATGGCGTTTATATTATTCATAGTTTATTTGATGTAGTAGGCATTTTTGTTTAGCAAATTTATGTTGGTGTATTGCTTCTTAGCTTGCTTAACCTTACCCGGCATGTGGGATAAGGAATTAATGTGGCTCTTCTGCCACATTACTTGATTTGTAATGTTTCGATGTTGTTGGTATAAAAGTTTAAACAGGTAACCTTTTTACACAAAAAAAAAAAAAAGGATTACTAGTGTCATTTCCCTAAGGACGAAATTTGATTTTTTGGGTAAACCAGAGGGACGATCCGTATAAATAACATTATACTAAATGGCTTCTTCTATCATGGATTACTGAAAGAGAAAATAACTTGAGTGACCAAAAATGCCTAATAATATACGATTTTAACCCACTTTTGTGTGTATGCAAAAATGACCAACGAATTCGCAACTCAATTTCCAATTCGCAACACAGAAGTCGAATTCGCAACACAATTCTCAAATTTGCAACACGAAAGCACGAATTCTCAACTCGAAAATCAAATTCGCAACATGCTTTATATATTATTATAGATAATAAATCACTTTATGGGGCATAAACAAAAAACGCGCCTTTATGCGACAAAACTTGGCTAAAACAACTTTTGCCAATCCATCCGGTTATCAGGTACCTCTTAATTTTTATTTTATTTTGTATTCAATAAAATAAAGGAAATAGTCAGGTGTATTGTCATGTCGGATCCATGTAATCACAATCATGCCAAGTGTACATCAAACTCATCTTATCATCCCAATATATTTCCAGACAAAAAACCGTCGATTCCGGTCAAGCTAGCCGGCGACCAAATTTATTCATAGATCTAGCCAAAAAATAAAAAAGAACTGGATCAAATTATTGGAATATTATCAAAGGAAATGTTTCATGTTTCGTTTCTTTTATTTAATACAAAATAAAATAAAAATTAAGAGGTGATTGGTAATTATCCATTTCTGACAAGATTTTAATCAAAGCCAATGTTTCATTTTTTCAGCCACCTGTTTCCGACGGAGCTCCGGTCACCACCACCCTCTTCACTAAGCTTGCCGCTACTATTGAAGCTTGATTGATGAACCCTCGCAATCCCACCAATTGGGATATCTTGATACTCCCTTAGATCATCCTCACATGTTTCTAATCCGATTGACGACTTCCCTACTCTCCAGACACCGCAAAATACTTCAAAAAACACAATCGCCGCAGCCCAGCCACCTTCCTCCGTCGTGGGTGTGCAAACCGATCATGGGGGTGTCGCCCGCAGTAGCCGTTTGTGATCACCGAGTGCTTGGCCTGTGGGAAAAATCCGGTTGCAGATAGAACACTCGTGCTGAAACTAGTCTTCAAAGAGGAGAAACTGGTGGTGACGAAAGTATACGGGTGATGGTCTTGAAACTAGTCTTCATTTCTTTAATACTGGTATATAACGAATGCAAACTCTTGAAATGGGTTTTCTGGTTCACATCATTTATAGAGATATGCTAGAATGACAAACAATATAAAAACAAATTTTTACAAACTCATGTTCCACCAATCAAAATCAGAGAGAGAAAGAAGAATGAGAAAACAAAATTTAATATAATAGGTCCATTTCATATGCCATGTCAGTTTGTAAAACTATGTTTGTAATTAGTTTGTAAACATCAACATGTGCCAGCACATGTGCTGGTTTGTAGGTCACTTAGACCCACAAAAGTTGTTTTGGCCAAGTTTTGTTCCACAAAGGGTGCGTTTTTTGTTTATATATAAAATAATTTTGGCCAAGTTTGAATATTTTCCAAGTAATTAGCCCTAAACTAAAAAACCAGAATAACTACAAAATGATTTTGTTAAATTCTGGTATCACAGGTTCTACTTCTGCAACCTAAGCGGCTAAGCTACCAAAGTCAAGTATGGGGAGATTACATCAATAGTCTTCATAACTGGGGGAAAACCGAATCAATAGAAGCGTTGTACATGGGATCGGCTAACCATAGTTTAGCAAGAAACTGATAAGAGGATGTGAGCCTGTGAACTTCTTCCATGAG
>JAOXNX010000032.1:11046062-11057350 GCA_028566075.1 Solidago caesia
ATTTGAAGAAAAGAGATATCAAGTGATGCAAGTAGTTTCCATATTAGACCTATCTTTTCTGTAAGTTGAGGTAATTCTTTTCCCAGAAACTCTTTTAAAAGCTTATCGGATAATTAAAAGTTTACTGGATATTGGAGATGTGATTTCTGATTTTTCCTTCCATAGAAGTCTTAATTGGTAACGGTCATGGATTCATTGTAGAAAGTTGAGGCAATGGTGGTGTCTATGATATACAGTTGGTCTGAAACGCAAATGTGTGTGAGCTGGTCTTAAAATGATAAGCAACTAATCTATGACAGGGGAGGGAGATTATATTGTTTTCTAGCATGTAAAAAAAGATTTCCTTGATACTTCTGCCAATATAAATTCTCCCTTTGTGCCACAAGAACCATCATATTTGACTCTACAAATATTAAGGCAATTGGTTCATGATAAGCTATAAAATATCTTTTACACTCAAACTAAAGTACATTTTGTGGATCAGATGAGTCAGTATTGTCATGATAATAACATGGTGGCAATATGGAAATGTAACTTAGAGTTCATTTAAAGAAAAGAAAATGTTGAATTCCCGTGGGCCATGGGCCGTTACGTTATCAGAAATGAAAATGATGTGCTTCTTGTGGAATGGAGATATATACCTGCTATAACTTTAGATATACCAGTTCTGCATTCCTCTACTTATATCCAACATTTTGGATACTGCAGTCCATAGAGAAGATGGAATAGGATTAGTACAAAGATCTCCACATATATTCTGCTATTTTTTAAATCGATATACATTTTGACTTGTATATACTTTCTGGAAACCATATTAGAATGATGCTTACTTCGAAATAGCTCCGCTTTGGTTTTTCTAGATTTATTGTAAACCCATATATTTGATTTAAGAAGCTATCATTTTATTTTTATAATGCGCATATTCTTGATCTAATCCAAGAAAGTGTACATTCAATTTAGAGAGGTGTTCTAAGCTTTGATCATAAAAAACTTAGGGGATGTTTGAGTAAGCTTATTTGAAACGGCTTAGATTTATAAAATCCATCTCTACCAGTGGTTCCAAAATGCACCGTCAATCCTTTAGAAGTTTAGAAACTCAACAAGCACCCTTCGTCCAAAAAGCTAATAAGCGGCTTCTATAAGCTTACCAATATCGTCCCTTGATTTATTTCTGGAAAAAGAATCGATTTACAATAAAAAGATTGTACAACAGGAAATATTGTAGTGTTATTATTAAGATTTTGTTTTCAACAAAAGGTACAGCCATGTAGGGTAATGCCATCAACGTGAACGGTTGTGATGAAATAAGTGCAGTATACTAAGGTGGTTGTGGAGTTGACTGGAATTTTTGTTTCATAAGGATGAGTTAATATAGATTTATATCTACCCTAAACCTGAATCATCTTCTTAAATTTTCGTTTTGAATTGATGGCAGGTTAACTCTGGCATTTTTGGCACCGACACAATTTTGTTGCGGTTTCTATTCTTATGTCATGTTTACTAGCTCTTGCTGTTTTATTCTACTGACTGTCTCATTATCTTGATGTATCTCATCCTCCTCAGGTGAAATAGATGTGAAGTGTTTTATTATTTCCCATGTAGTTTTATTTGCTAAAGATTATGGAAAACTATGCTAATTGTACACAGGAATGTGCATCATCAGAGAATGAGATCAGTGCCCTTCCCAAATACAAATTTGAAATGTCCAATGAAGAGGAGCAAAATGATGATAGAGTAGGTAGAATGATCCTATGGAAACAGATGATCCGGACTGGTCTGTTGAACTTCTAGGCCCATGATGTGGTAAGTCCTTACTAAAACCCGAGTATTAGGTAAGCATTCTGCATACGTCCACACATGCTTACCTATGTACATACATATTAATGTATATCTCACACATACGTACCTATGTATATATTTTACACTTGGTATTTTAGAACTATCCTAACAGATACCATGAAAATAAAAAAAGAATAGCTAGGCTACGATGACTATAACTTGATCATGACGTATAATTATGTTGTCCACTTTCTATGTGAGAGTAATCTATGCCTATAGTTCTAAATATGGTTATACCTTGGTGAGTTTGTGCGTTAAGCAATTGATTCGTTGAGGTGGCAGTTATGATCTCTTTATGAATGGGTCATTCGTGTTACATTTAAATAGTAACGGGTAAGATAATTTTGTGCCATTTTGAAATGGGTTAAATGGTTAAACGGTTACTAAAGTTTTTCTACAAAGCAGAAGGTTTATTTTTGTAAATCTTCATTCGGTAAATGGTTTTTTCTTCCGAATCGGTCCTTAATGGTGGATAAATGATGTCTGATGTCTGATTTTGTTCCATTTATTTAGAAACGGTTATGCAAGCATTTATTAAGCCGGACTCGATTGAAAGAGACAATTTTGCATCATCGTCTTTGTATCTCAATAGTCATATTCCTCTCTCCAAGAAAAAATCCAATTTAATTCATTTGAAATAAGCAGAGACAGGTTTTGGGATGTATATATACATGGTCAATAGTCAATACAGACATATCGATCAAGTAAATTAGGGAATTTTAAGGCCAAAATCAGGGATATGCTAGTCTTCTTACCATGTTTGGATTATATAGGAATGGTCTGTTATGTCAAGGGCCACTCTTTGACTGGATACGCTTTTCAATTGTAGTTATGTGCTTAATATATGACTATGAGTACTTCATAGTTATATTTTATTCTTACGTTTGCAGATTGGGTAGAGTTATGTTACAACTTTTTAAGAAATGATGTGCCGTGACAAAGCCACCACCTGAGGAGAAATATGCCCACAAAAAATATATTGATGGTCAAAACACTCTACGTGTTTCCTCCTTTGCAGGTAAAACTACTATCTTTAATAATAAGTCTACATACATCACAAGTTAATCTTATTCCATTCTGGTACTTCTGGTTTTCGTTGGATGATGGATCCTAGAGTAATTCAGCTAAAGGACTTCGCAAGTGTGTGTGTGTATATATATATATATATATCACAACCAAATGTGTTTTCCAGACTTCGGATTCGGTCCCATAAAAATTGCATCCTTCTGCCAACGTCCTCTTATAACACTTTAAAATAATAGCACCAAACATGCCACTAGCTAGTTGCATGACATCCTTTCTATCCCTTAAAGCAATAGATCCCGAGTTCCATCAACTGAACAAGTTATAGATATCTGGCCATCCCACTTACCGGTCTAATTATCAAAATACGACGATTTAGGTAGTTTTTTCTAAGCTCACTAGAAAGGCCTAACACAACCCGGGTGCCCAGCCAAACCTAAGTGAAGGCTGGGAGGGGAGTAAGTGGGTTGTGAGGCCCAATATGTGTGAGGGGTGCATGTTACCAACAGCGAGCCCATGAAGTCAGTTGTTGGAAGACAATTGGAAGTTAATATCTTTGGATAGGAAGGTTGATTTGATGTTTAAAACGTTTTTATTTTTATGACTTAATTTTCTCTAATCACTTTTTGTAAAACCTTTTGGTTGATCTACACATTCAAATTTGTGTAACAGGTAATTCTTTAGACTGTAAATATTATTAATTACTACTAACTAGTAAGTTCATTGATGCAGAATGGAGTAAAATAGTGTATTGGATGAAATAGTACCTTGTATGCAACAAATAATATTAACATTATACAATCTGTTTCTATATAACAATCCAATGGAGGTATGTTCTAAGTTTCGATTCTAAGAGATTTTGTTTATAATGGAAGTCAATGGTGCTTCTAAACGAATGTAGTCGTACATTACCCCTTGAAAACGACTCTCATTGTTTACTTGTGTTAAGTAGATTGAATTTTCTCCATTAGAGTATAAACAGATGCCTGGTATCTCGATATTTAACAACCAATATATACCGTGTATTCCATGCCTTGCTATTGCATTGTCTCCTCCGATTATCCCAGTTGAAAATAAAGAGCTCGCGTTTAAATCATTAACACGTACCTACAAAATTAGCATTTTGAGCATGAATTTCATGATTGGAAGTATGCATAAGTATTCAAGATTTAGTACCTCTAAATCAGACTGATGTGCGGACGCAAGGGCTAATCTAAGTATATATGTTTCACTTTCGTTCACATTGTTAAGGTTAAATTTGATTGTCCATGTTGTCTTGTCATATGTGTCCATACCATTTGTCCTATATAAATGTTGAAAAGATTAACAAAAATAACTAATTTACCATAGGGAACGAAATGTAAACAAAGAAGAGAAGAATCACATACCTAAGAACATGGGCAAAAAAGAAATCTTTCGTATAGTCACTCTCTCCGACTGTGTAAACTAAATCGTCGTTTGGATATAACTCTTGATATCTGTCCCATAACCCGTACTGTCTAAACCTAGCAAATCGATATTAACGTGTTAAATTATATAAGTTTTGTATGTGCTACTAGTATTAAGGTTACCTACCTGTTAGGTTTATTGAGAAGAAAACTGTTGGCATATTTTGGGTCAGGATCAGGGATGTAAAATTCTGCTGCCAAACGATCTGGAAACCCGATCTCCCATAAGGTCGGACCGGCTCTTGGGGGCTCGTATACCAGATCGCCCATGTTAATATTTACTCCTGTTAAGTTGTTCTTTCGTTAAATATAATCTTTCCTAAAGGAACAGAACCAAAAAAGAAAAAAGAAAACTCGTTAACTTATTTTGGATAGCTAGAACCTGAAGTGATATTGATAATTGTAACGTTATGATAATCGCCAATAAATCCAGGGACCCAACCATATAGATTGTATTCACCAGTAATTACGTTCTTTATAGTAAAATAACCTTCCCCATTTGTTTCGGTCCAGAATTGGTATTTCTGATGAACGAAGCAAATGTTAGTATGATAGTTGATCCAATATTAACTCCATATCAAAGGAAAGCGCTATGTGATTACGTTACTCAGTTTGAAAGTAGAGCATTAGAGTAGAGAATTTGCTGGTTTTTAAACTCACCTTGCATTCTCTTTGCCACGATCCTACGTCACCTGGTGGTGCTAACCCAACGTAAGCGCCCTTTGCAGATATACAATCACCACTAGTTATGAACCTATTACCAAAGTTAGATAAACATAACTATACAGATAAAAGTGAAGATAATCATCAGAAGATGAAACAACAAGCTCGGATTTTAGTCATTTTACCTATCCTGGACCAGTAATCTACCACTAACGGTACCCCGTTGTTGAGCTGATTGGAATTCATTTGAAGTGACAAAGTCGTATGGCCAACGCTCAACTTCGGTGAACATCTGTAAACAAGTACGGTGAATAATTGTCCAAAACAGTTTGATAAAGAGAATGTCAATTAATTTCTAGTTAGAGGTTCATTTGAGACTACTAAAAGGCCTAAATTGATTCCACGAGTCTCAGGTTTTTTAGCATCTCAAATGAACTTACCTAAGCATTTCTATTACATCTGTTTCTTGAAAATGAACTAAACCTGGTTGTTGGCATCGTCCCAAAGCGTATGAGGGTCTTCTCCATCCGAAATAGTATTGAGGTATATAAAAATCGGGCCAAAGACTTTCTTCCATGACTCTTTCTCACCAAATTTTAGCACCAATTCACTTCCGCCATAGTGCGTACTTGAAAAAACCTAGAGTGTGTTATAAGGAGCAGCAAGAGGTCATTCACTATATGATTCCTCACAAGTAAAATCAGGAAGACTTACGGCGAGTGTTGTTGGTCCAACGTGCGAATTTAACTCTGGTTTGATGGGACCACCTACTCTAAACTCGTTACTTGGTGTAATTTGCCAGAATCCCACCGGAGGATCCATACATATCCATCCATGGACTCGAAGATCCTTTAACTCAACCGCATATTGATATTTATCATCTACCTATCAAAACGAGAGTATATCTTAGCTCACTATGTCAATCGTAAAGCTAGTTTTTTGGCGTCTGTGTTACCTAAACACAGTCTCATAAAGTCATAACAAGTTCCATTGTCTTGATCCAAAATTTGTACATCTTTTTAACAACTTTTTATAAGTTCTTGCATTAAACAATTCGTTTTCTTCTTGGCGTGCAGAGACTTGTTTGCTTTGATACTTGATATAAGAATGCTTCATTACCTCTCCTGTGAATTCAGGTTCCACAGGATTAACAAGGAGGACTGCCTCAGGGTATGCTAATTCTTCTCCTCGTCCTGGCAATCGATCATCTGGTGAAGGCATATCCCTTTGTCGGTCATCAGAATTCGCCATATAATGAAACCTAAATAAAACAACATTACATAATCCTCGTAACTAAATAAATGCACAAAATCAATCTAACAAAATATGTCAGGGAATGAATTTACTTGTCTTTTCTAAGCTTGAAAGCGAGTCTTGTATTATCAAGATTGAAACTTGGCCATTCTTCTAAATGTTCGTAAATTGCATAGGTGTAAAAGCCTGACGACCCTCGGAGCAAAATATACCTAATCGACGATTACTTTGGTCAATGATCCTTGGGACTACTATAAACTTACATGTATGTTAACCGATGTCATATTGCCATTACGATAATACAATAACCTTTTGTCGATTTTGAGAGGGACTAATTTGCCTTCAAGGGAAGAATTCCATGTTCTTGAGAATGAGAGTTCAACTCGATCCTCGGTTATAACTATAACTTCACAACCTGTCCCAGCAAGTCTATTTATTACATAATACTTGATATTAGGCGATTTCTTTTACCGAATTAAGCCGATAATTTGTTTAAAGACAAGTATATACGTACCTTTCCAAAGTACCTTTAGTCGTCATACTTCCAGGAGGACTCCAAACAACATCCCAATATCTGCTATCAGCAGTAGCTAGTCAGAAGGTTTGCAGAGTTGCAAAATATAATCAAAACAAGCTAGACCTGATGAACTTGATTGCGGTTTAACTGGTACGTCGGCATTATTACAATGATATAAGTAAACTAGATCAAAATGCTCAAACGGATGAATATAGAAATGGGATTTTACCCTCGATTAGTTTCATCATTCGTTACTTCTAGCAAATTATCGATCTCATTGTACTGTATGCCCGTGATATGCCCTTCCGGATTTGAGAGAGTGATTTCGACTAAGCCATTACTCATTACTACCTGCACAATAAGAATTTTCTTATAATCCTGATTATGATACACTTTAGGTGAAAATAAACTGATATCCCTTTGTTTTTCTAGTTACAAATATAGAATGTAATAACTTATAATAATGGTGAATCTGATGACCATTATTAACCAACCATAATCCCAAAATAATGACATTCTTAATATTCATTAACGTGTATAATGGTCGGTTATGGAAAGGGACTATAAAATGAAGATCATTTTCTTTGGATGATAGTATGAAAATAATCTTAAACAAAGACTCTCACATATCGGTTTTCTCAAAAAATACATATCGAAATTCCGGCAACTTTTCAGGCATTCCGGTTCAGGTCTGGCAATACTACTGTTTCGACTGTTGTTTAGGAAACATGCGACGTATATAGACGGCAAAACTGTTTTAAAGGAACCGTGTCGAACACGGGCCTCCGCTTCTCTTCGTGGTATCAAATAACCTTAACTTGGCAAATAGCTTGTAAACTCTCCGAGTTTGTAACGGGGATCTAGGATGTTCCCCATGTTCTTCTAACCGATCTATTATCAAAACACCAAAGAGTTTCCTTAGTTAAGGCCTAAACTTCTCATTCATCAAAGGCTTGAAACGTGGACAGAGCATTTGTGCGCCCGAATTGCGTCACCAAGAACTCATAATGACCTTGATGTCTCTTGAAGGCGTTTAGCCTCTTTTTTAGACGAATCTTACGATCATGAGACGTTACTCGCGTCAAACTAGTAGGTGTATCAAAAACATATTGATAATCATCTAATAAGACCTCAAGCAGTGGATTGGAGGTTTGACCGGGCTCATCACTTGCCATCGCAGTTATGCCTTTATCATCATCACAGATAATTGGACACTTTGTTTATCAACAGCTTTTGGAAACGTTTTTCGTTTCAAACACTGCTATTGAGACTTTTGGCCGGATCAATATTACCGTGACTATCCTATTCATGCATTTGAACTTCTGTTAGCCAGGGAGCGAATACTATTGGTCAATGAAAGTCAAGTCAGATTGTAGAGTCAACCATAGTCAAATTAGTTACAACTGCAGGCTACGTGTTCTTATGTAATTGGTCAGTTTAAGTAGGTAAGTTAGAAGTCAAGATAGGATATAAGGTCAAGAAGACTGTAACTAAATCATTCAAGCATTTTAATCTGTAAAGATTCAACCTTTTGCTGTTCCTCATTTAGATATAAGCCCCTCCCTAAGGAGGCGGCATATGCTCGGCATTCTTTTTTTTTGGGTCGGCAAGGTGGGTACCAACCCGTCATGGGTTGGTCATCGTCTTTGTATGGCATTTTTTAGACGAGGTAGGGTGGGGTGGGGATATATGTGTGGGTTTATAATTTTTTTAATTGGGGATGAGGTGAGGATGAGGATATGATAGGGAAGGGGTGTTCTTGGGTGTGTCTTGGAGAGAAAAAGCTAATGTGGCCATGAAGATGAAGAGAAGATAACGGCATTATAGGGAGAGTCCTAATAAATATACAATCTTTTCTGGTATATCTATAGTTAGTGACCATAAGTTGTTCTTGTGATCTCCACCATTGTTAAGTTTAGAAAGGGTTTTGACTTTATAAATTTGACTGGTATCAACATTTGTATTCTTGGCATTGGTTAAATCCCACCAAGAACATTCCCTTTACTTGGTGATCTAACACTCGGGCTAGTGTTGTTTGGATAAAAGATTTTGATGGAATTCGATGGAAATGAATTTAATTTTTTTTTATGTTAACCTATCATGACAAATTGACAAGTAAGAAAAGTATTTTCCATTAATTTTTTTTGGAATCTTTGAACCAAATAGTCCCTCGATGTTACATTCTTAGGCGATATTTTTTTGGGTTAAACATCCAAGTGATTATGTTGTAGAGTGATTCCACCAACATGGTCTTTAAACTTCATTCCACAACACTCTTCTAACATTGTCCCTAACGACTACCATTACCCTAGTTTCTACCAGAAAAGATTTAAATAATGTTGCCATAATGCATCAAAAATAGGTTTAACCTATCATCATTCTTGTAATTTACACAACACAATCTAATTATTATTACTAATTTAATGATTGACTGAGGGTAAACGGAGACGGATCTATGTAATGATTGAGTGAATTAAGAATTAATTGGGCTAAGCTCATATTCATGTTATTAAGCTACCATATTGCCGGTTTAAATGTGTAATGTGACGAGAATAAATATTTTCTGTTAGTGACATCTGACGATTATTTATGGTGATTTTCATAGGTGGTTTAATGGTTGAGAAGATAATGTAATTTGTTACATTACTTTTTTCAAGAAAAAAATTATTAATAAAAAAGTTATTTAATGGTAAGACATGATCGGGTTCTCATAATTAAACGTTAAAAAGTATATGTTATACTATACTAAATGAGTTAACTACATAAATGAAAAGTTTAACTAAATAAGTTAAATCTTAATTAAGTATAAGCTTTTAGGGGTATATTGAGTATTTTACATATCTAAAATTTAAGTAGTTTTAAAAACTTTTTTGTAAAAGAATATAAATTATTGAAGAGTTATAAATAAATAATTCAAGAGTAGTGGTCACACACGCTCACATGGTCTGACTTTGGGCTCGCAAAGCCAACCAGTTTTTGGGATTATTCTACTTACAAAAGCAAGTAGGACACCCATGATCATAGTTGTCGACTCGTGACTTTTGACTCGACTTAAAAACATGAAATTTTGACTTGTGACTCGGAACGTGACTCTATTTGTAAGTCAGGATATTTTTATATATAACATAATATAGTATAATTATATATATGTGACGTCTTTAGAAGCAAAATATAAGTTGATTATCTTAATATATTTACCAAAAAATGACATATTCGATAGTTTTGAGTCATAAACTTACAATTTATCTTCAAATTCGCACTGAAAGAATCAAATATATATATGACACATAAAATGATGTAACCATAAGAATGATATATATGCCTAATTCATATGCCTAAAAACATGCCTAATCCATACATTACATGACATATGTTTTTCACTAATTCTCTTTCATCATCTCTATCTTTGATCTTGCCACATGTCTTCATCTCTTTTTTAGGTCTATCTTTAGGCATACAAATTAGGCACATTAATCATTTTCCTTTTAGGAAATGTAGTTTTAATTTTTAGGAAATGTAGTTTTTTATTTTTAGGAAATGTAGTTTTTTATTTTTAGGATATGTAGTTTTTTATTTTAATGTAATGTTATTTTTATTTTAATGTAATGCTAGTTTTATTTTATAAAGTGTTTAAATAAAAATGAAAATTATGTGGTGATGATGTGGAAATAGAAAGTTGAGAATTTGATAATTTGATGGTATGGTTGATAGGGGGTAAATTCTAGGAGGAAGGGATGATGTAATAGTGAGAATTTGAGAATTTAGTGTTATGGTTGGGAGGGCCTAATATGCATAATTTACCTTAAACTTTTAGAAAATATACCTATAAGGTAGTGCTGTAAATATATAGTAATATTATAATTGTAATGTAATATAATTATAATTACTGTCACTTATAGAATAATTTTTACACGTTACATAGTAGGTGCGAAGAAAATTTAATGAAACAGATAAATATGTTTAGTTTTTCATCGTAAGCCAATAATGGAGTGACGTGCATATTCCATGGGTGTGAGTTGTTAGTAATTAGGAGTCACATGAGAAGCATATATATGCATGTTAATCAATGGTTAAAGATTAGTAGGTTTAGTAGAAAAAGTTGTGACTTGGTGGGTTAGCTTGATTTAATTTGATTTCATTCTTTATAACTCTTCAATCATTTAAACTTTCTTTTTTTAATCATGGGCATAGTTGTTAGAAACTTACGAGTCACGAGTTGACTCTTAAGAGTCCAGTCGATTTACACCAAAAACGAGACGATTCTCTAAGTGACTCTTATTTGCTCCTGACTCTTACGAGTCGGGGTGTAAACTTGAGTTGAGTCAAGGCGAGTCACAAACTTATGATTGTTGTAGTTTAATACTATAATTATAGATTATATATTATAGCATGATATCCGCGTAATGCGGCGACGGTGTGGTGGCGGCTACCGATGGTGATGGCGGCGACTGATGGTGGTGGTGGCGATGTCGAGTGGTGTAGGTAATTGATGTAAAGGGGTTAGTGGAGATATGTTAGAAGATAAAGGATTGATAATGTAATTT
>JAOXNX010000032.1:11079687-11093469 GCA_028566075.1 Solidago caesia
CTATTAATTTGTCACACATTTAAGTGTGAATATATGATAAAAAAAATGTGTGAATAAATGACTAATATTTTGTAGTGATGACATTCCATCATCAAAACGCCGTTCCTACGTCACTGTTCGAGTAAAAAATGGTTAGTGACACATATTGGTAACTTTTGTATGTTCATTCATGATATGTTAACGTTCGTTATATATCTAGTACCTTTCATAAAATCCGTTACATCCAATCTCAAGCAATAAATCATTCCATTGAAATGACACTCGTGTGTAAAATGTCCAATTGATATCAATAGAGGCAGTCATGAAGATTTAAGTGCCCCAGGAAAAAGACCCTTGCCCCTAGCGAATTCAGATATAAACAAATATTTTTATAAATGACAGCTACGTTATAAATTTTTAAAAATTTTCGTGTCCTTAAAAAAATGAATCGGGCCGAGGTTCGGGTTTGCCCCTCCCCGGGGCCTCCCCTGGATATCAAAATCTTTATACTATATTTCATTTTAAATGAACAATGTAATGCTCTAAAGTCCAAAAAAGAATGACTGTGGTATTTATCTTTACTTAACAGCCATCTTTTGTTTAGTGGAAAGTGGCTTTTAAGAATTGCATATACACAAAAGGGAAGCATTTATCTTTAACAAGGAAAAAAATCTTAATCATGTTTGATGGTTCTCCTTGTTTGCGTATGAACAAAAGAAACAGAAGTTTCTTTCTGATCGAATTTTGTGTGCGTATCCACACATGACCCAAAATTGGACGGTTTTTCTTGTATGTTGCATATGTCCAAGAAAATGACGGCTGTTTCAAATATATATGTCTCCAAGTTGAAAACTAACTTTAACATATATATTTTAATATTAAGTACTTAATATTAAAATTAAGCACATAATATTAGTTTAATAATATTAAACTAAACCGTCTCAATACACAACGATCTTAATATACATAATTGGGTCCGCACTACCGCATCACCTAACCCGATTAACTGAATATTAAGATCAACCATTCAATAAGTTAATCCAATACCACTACGGAATACTGATATCGCTAAAATATCCAACAAATCATACTTCACATTTTTCTCCAAACTGCATAATTTCATTCGGATGATACGCTAGCCCATACGATCACGCTAGACCACGATTAAAAAAAAAAACAAAAAAAAAACTATGTTCTCGCAGCGGGGGGAATCGAACGCTCAAACTGAATAGTAAATACATAAATAAAAAGAAATACAATAAAGAAAAACATTTAAATCAAAGAAACACCTAGACATTAATATTATTGATAACAGTTAAATAACACTAGTATCATTACCCGCGTGTTGTGTCGGAGGCTTAAATATGTTATTCATAGGCTTCTATGTATACCATGATGATAATGCGTCAAAATTTACGTATAATTAAGTTAAGTAGGTATTTATGAAAAAATAAGACATTGTGATTGTATATATCATTTTTTTGCATATATCATTTTTTTTCTTTCGGTATAATTATCTTTATATTTCTATATAAAAGAGTAACCCCTTAAAACATTCAGACTTTGAAATGATTATATTACCTTTCTTCTTTATTCACTAATTTAAACATCTCCACCAAATATAGTAATATATCTATAATACCCTTAATGAAATAATTTACAACATAGATCCCCCAACCCTTAAAATAACCACACTACCGCCTTTTACATCAATTACTTTTACATTCACCACACCACCACCACCACCGCCGTCGCCCCCATCACCCGTCGCCGCCACCACTTCCGCCACCGCCACACCGCCGCCGCTACCACCGTCGTCGCCGTATCGTGTGGGCATACGTCTAGTTTAAGTAAACTGCCAATTAAATTTACTTTTTAAAAATTCAACCATTTTTATAACGGATTTAGTTAGTTGGGCCGGGCCAAGTTGTCCTTTAAACCTTTCGTGAGCAGCCTTTTTTGACCCCATTTAGTTTTACGAGTATGTCATTTTGTGCATAAAAATAAGTAACATGTGCTTTAAAAATTAAAATTAGAACTTGCTAATTAATATATATAAATTACGAAGATACTAAGACACCCTAATTGACCCTAGCCCACACGACCGGGTTGAACCACAATAACATAACCTAACATATATTCTCAACAAGTAGGATTGGATACAGAGATAAAAGGGTCTGATCCTTACTTTCTACAACGAGAGGTTCTTTGGGAAGGTTATTACTTATATTCTCTGCTAAACAAAAAAGCCAAGTGATATTCATAAGTCATTCAAACTAACTCGCCATGTGTGTTTTGAGAAAAAGTGTTTGACTGGCAGGGACACTCAAACCATGTGTACCATATTGGTACCTAGTTCTCCCACCCGACAAGAGGTTACTACCTTTAAGACTCCCACGCCATCGGCACCCATGGTTATTGTGAACGAATGGAGATTCGAACCCTTTATCATCATTTGGGAAATAGGTCTCCCCATGGGCCCCACACGTCATTGGAAGTCGGTACCACTTGGCTATTTCAAATGTGGAAATGTTATCTTAATGACAACATGGTGATAAACATTAGGATATTTTTTGTTTGAACCCCAAGATTGAGGGGCATGTTAAAAATATGCATGATAAACAATCTTGAGTTTAATACGACTCATTGTATTTTTGTAGTTATTGTGAGTGGCTTTAATTTGGTTGGGGTTAACGAAGCATGTTATGGGCTCGTGCTAATGGGCTCATGATAACTAGGTTGATGGGCTGAAACTTTGGCTCTGAGCTTTGATGATATAGACTTGACCATTGACACAAATTAGGAGTCAGTTTCAATATAATCAAGGGACTCATTCTCATTCAATTTGATTGGACACTGAATGTTGATTTTGGTATATAAGCAAGTTTACACACAGCATAACCGATTATATATTTGGGTACGGATATAAACATCGGTCCAAAAATGCAATGATGTCAATGGCATCTGTTAGTAATGTAACATGAAGAAGCGGGTCCTTCTAAACGAATGTAATCGTACATTATTCCTCCGGGAAACAAGATTCCTTCGTTGATTCGTGTCAAATAAATGGCATTCTGTCCGTTCTTCAGAAACTTCGACGATATATCTATGTTGAATAACCAATACAATCCATGTATCCCGTGCCTTGAAACTGCATTGTCTCCGCCAATTACTCCAGTTGAAAATAGTGGCACATCCGTATTTTGGTTGTTAACTCGAACCTAAAGATCAAATATGTAGTTACAATCTCAGTATCGATAAACTAAGTAGTGAGAGTGCAAACCCATTTTGATTCATTTGTCCAATTTGTCCATTTATCCACCCCTAATCTAATTAAAGTTTCAAGTATACATTGAACACCAATATTAAGTTTTATAGAAATCCAAATGCAAATGCTGCTAAACTAACATAATAACTAGTTCTAAATATATACCTGCAAATCGGAAAATTGTGCTGATGCTAGAGCCAATCTCAGTGTATAAGTACCATTCTTGATCAATTCGTGAAGCTTGAACTTGATCGTCCATATTGTTTTATCATACATAACGTCAAATTTCTGCCTATAAAACATCAATAAACATAAGTCCGTAAGCGACAAATCATAGAGGCATGAATGGAGACTTTCATAAATAATTACCTGTTTACTTGCGCATAGAACCAATCTTTTTTGTAATCACTTTGACCGACTGTGAAAACCAAATCACCATTAGGGTATAGCTTTGGATATCTTTCCCATAATCCGTATTGCCTAAACCTGCTAAATGATTTATTTAAGATATATTTTATCACTTTTAACTGTAATGACCAATTTGAATATCATTCACCTGTTAAGATCATTGTCAAGAAATTGGTTTCTATACATTGGGTCAGGATCAGGAATGTAAAATTCAGCTGCAGAGCGATCAGGTATGCCAATTTCCCATAATGTTGGACCTTCCCTTGGAGGCTCGAAAACAAGATCGCCAAGTTTGATGTGACAGCCTGCTCAAATATATCAAACTTGTATTCATAAATGTATCATTTAATGTTCTTTTTGGTTTTCGGTACATCAAGCAGTTTAGATCAAGGACCTGGTGTGATGGTGATGGTGTTAGCATTTCTATAGTCTCCAATGTATCCATGGACCCAAGCGTACACATTATATGTGCCAGCCAGTATATTTTTAATTGAAAAATCCCCTTCATCATTCGTGTTAGTCCAAAATTGATAGCCCTGTTGAAGACAATGTATGTCTGTATAAAATGATTGTAACTTAATGGTCGTTCTCTTAACTTGGTCGCATCCGAAGCTCACCTTGTTTTCACGTTGCCATGATCCTAAGTCTCCTGGTGGAGCTAGTCCAATGGAAGCACCATTTGCCGGTGTGTGATTGTCACTGATGAACCTAAACGAATTCAAAAACAAATTTCATGCATATCGTATATATTTCTTTTCCAATTTAGTGAGAAAGTTGAGAATTCGTACCGATCATATACAATTAATCTACCACTTATTTTACCCCTTTGATGAGCTTTCTTGAAATCCTTTGAAGCTGGAAAACTGTAAGGCCATTTTTCAACTTCCTCTAACATCTGAAAATGATTATTTATATTTTGAAGTTAATGTCAATTTTGTTGATAATAAAAGTAAAGCAAAGAAAGACAGTCACTTAAACCTGATTCTTGGCATCTTTCCAAAGCATATGAGGATCTTCTCCAGTAGAGTTCGAATTTACATACATGAAAACCGGGCCAAAAACCTTCTTCCACTGCTCCCCTTCCTTGAACTTGATAACTAAATCGCTTCCCCCATAGTGAGCACTAACAAACATCTGCATTTATCAAAAGAGAAGGCTATAATATGAACTATATCTTAATAAGTTATACATGGTCGTGAAGAAAATTGTTGATGGTGCCAATATTGTTAGCTATTCTTACAGCGAGATTTATGGGTCCAACATGTGAAGTAAGCTCTTGTTTTGAGGGTCCACCAGTTCGAAACTCATTACTTGGGGTTATCTGCCAAAACCCAACAAGGGGATCCGTAGATATCCATCCATGGACCTTTAGATCCTTGGTTTCACACGAATATTGATATTTATCGTCTACCTATACATCAAAAACAGAAAATCGTAACTCCTTAGGGAGGAAAAGAAAAGGAGTGATGCAAACAAACTATTAGTATATACGTTGGTTCCATTTGGTTCGGCTTAATTGTGTCAAAGACGTCAACCTATATATGATTACCTCTCCTTTGAACTCGGGTTCCACTGGATTAACAAGAAGTACTGCCTCAGGAAAAGCCAACGGCTTACCTCTATTGGGTGACCGATCATCGGGCAAAGGCATATACCTTTGTCTGTCATCAGACATGGCCATATAGTGAAACCTATAGCAATAAAAAAAATTCGTTATCATTGATTAAATATCTATTTGTCCATCCATTTAAATATAGTAATTAAAGGCGAACTGTTACATAAGCATGTAAGATAAGGAAAGGTCTTTACTTGTCTTTCCTAAGCCTGAACACTATTCTGGTTTCGGGAAGATTGAAACCAGGCCATCCTTCCAAATGCTCGTAAATTGCATACGAGTAGAAACCCGAAGAACCACGAAGCAACACAAACCTATTAACTTATAAGCTTCTCACTATTATCATTGTGATCATAGAATTGACTTCACATTTAGTTACAGATAATCAAATATCACCTTTTGTCTATCTTCAATGGGACATGCTTTCCCTCTTGGGAGGAATCCCATGTTCTTGAAAATGAGATTTCCACTTGATCCTCTGTTTCTACTATAACTTCACAACTTGTTCCTACAATTCTATTTTTAAGTGATAATATTGTTATGTAGATAGTTAGAAGTTGTAGTTTTCTTATTACAGAAATTAGTGTGTATGAGTATATATCGCTCCAAATACATATATACCTTTCAAAAGTACCAGTCGTTCCAGGACTTCCCGGTGGACTCCAAACAAGGTCCCAATACCTATAAACACAGAATGTCAACAAAACGGCGTGTTTGGTTCACATAATTTGAAATAATTTGATGGAATTGAAATCTAAATTTCATTTCATTTCAAGTTTCAATGCAGGCCCAAGAAGGGCCCGGGCCCAAGCCCAAGACCCAAATTAATGAGGGGCCCAAAACTATATACAAACATGTAACCCATACTCAGTTATTTCATTTAAACTCACTATATGGCACAGTTTCACAAACCTTCATAAAACACATTTTCCACTAATATGTTTTATATTTACCATTCTTATATCTTATTTTATGACTCTTTTGATTCATCAGAATTCATTTAATAGCATACATACATGTTTTTTCTTTTAGTCAAACAAACAGAGATGTAAATATTTTCTAACAAGATATTCTTATCTCATTATATAATTTACCGTTTATTATTTTAGGGGCCTATTTTTTTTCTTGTCCCGAGCCTCGAGTTTTTTCTGTCATTCTCAGAGACGGCCCATCAAGTTTGGTTGCAAAAATATGAAGGTTTTCAATTATATGGAATGTAAACATTCCTTCATTGATATGAATCAGATTCTTTGGGCGTGTGTGTATGAATTTAATTCCATCAAGACTTGAATATATAGTTATGAGCTTAGCGCGCTACCATCGTTGAAACGTCAATAGTATAACAATGAAAGGGAAATGATAGTTTTACCCTCGATTAGTTTCCTCATTCTTTACTTCTAGTAAATTGTCGATTCCATTATATTGTATGCTCGTGAGATGTCCCTCTGGATTTGATAGAGTGATTTGGACTACGCCATTACTCAATACCACCTACAATAACCAGTTGTTTTATATATAAAAATTTGATATGAAAATAAGAATCTAATCAATTTTAACTATTTTAATGTAAATTTAAAGAAATTTTAACGCTTGGATAGGACATGGAAATAATTCGACACGATAAACTTCTTGGTCAAATATGTGGCAATTATTTTATTAGATTTATATACTTTTAAAAAATTTGCTAGACATAGTCCTAAAATTAAACTACGGTTAATTTGGTTTAGACATGTATAAAAGTGTGTTATATTTGACAATTTATCCTTACTTTTAGAAACAATTATTTTAAAAAGAAGATCATGATGATGATGATGTATTTATTATTATTATTATTATTATTCTAATGCATTGATAGGGAAAAAAAAAAGCTAGTACGAAAAATTACTTTAATCTGATTGTCGTATTATGTGAAACACAACAACATTACTCAATCTTTACATAAGCAGGGTATGTGAAACGCAAAGGTTTTAAATATTTCAAAAATAACATACACAAAATATGACATTTTTAATAGTTTTCTGAATCAATTAGTGTATTTATATATTTTTTTTAACGTTCGATTTGGGTCTGGACCTACGAATAACCTAACTAGGAAATTCAGGGAAAAAATTACAAACTTGTCACACCAAAAAGTCAAACCCAAAATATGTAGATAAAAACCAGAAAAACCTCATCATAGTTTCCAAACATTTACCAGTTCATCTGTACTATAATTAATATCTTATAGCACGCGTTTTACCAGCATAAGAATTTTCTTACTTAAAACTAGAAATTTCTTTTCTTTTTATTTATTTTATTAAAATACAAGTCAGTCTAAATACTGTTGTGATTTTGTCCTTTTATATATGCAACTTTCCTGTGAAATTCTTTTATCTGCATTACCTAAAAGAATCTTAATCACACAAAACGTAATCTCGTGACCTTTTGACCTTTTGTCATTTTAAGGAGCCCTGTATGGCATTATGCTAAAAAAAATTATCTATAATATTTTTGATCTTTTATATATTTTTACATTTTAAACTCAAAAAAAAAAAAAAAAAAAAAAAACTTAACACCCGATAGAGACTTTTCTTGCATATATTAGGTCAAACTTTTTAATTTCTTAATTACCAAATACACTGATCAACTTAATGTTTATTACTTTTATTTATAACTCATTATATTTTCTAATTCTTAATAATAAAAACCATTAAAAATATAGTTTACAAAATAATTTAAGTTATTAATAATTTAAAAACATTTGAAAGATTATTAGTTAATTATCTATAACTTGAATTTTCTTATCCAAATTTATTTATTAATTATATTATAATATAGCAACACATGAATTTTTGAATTCTTATACGTTATATTTTCTCCTACTCTATTCAATCATCATTGATAACCACAGTAAAAAGATACGAGATACCATTAAAAAATAAATAAATAAATACCGTTGATAATAAAAAAAAAATACAAGATATGTTTATCCTGCTATGTTACGTGTGTATCGGTTAATAAATAAACAATGTTACACTTTGTTTATAGTTAATTCATGTTTAATTACTGATAACTCTATACTGGACATAGTCATTATTATATATTATATACTATATTAATGTAACAAGTTATGAATAGTACCCGGGCCAATAGCAGGCCGCCACGTGGCGGCAACCTTTTTTTTTTTATAATTTCATTTAACTTTTAGGTTTTTAACACTTTTGGTCCCTGATCTTTTTATTTTTTCTTACTTTTGTCCTATTCCGATTTTTAATTTAACCCTCAACCTTTTGCCCTTTTCGATTTAACCCCCAAACTTTTTGACTTTTCATTCTTGTCCATAACTTTTGTCCTGCTACGCTTTTCGATTTAACCTCCGAACTTTTTTACTTTTCATTTTTTCTTCATAAATTTTTGCCCCCTAATTTTTGTCCATTTTTGTCCTACTACAAACTTTTGAACATGGTTCTGGTACCAAAAACTTAAAATTAATTATCTTTAGAGAAGATTCTGTCTTTTTTAAAAAGAAACAAAGAAAAACAATTGTAAAACTCTTTTTAGTTTTATCTTATAAAAGCTCGGTTTTGTATCAAACGAAAAACCGGTCGATTTGACCTTCAGCTGGTTGAACTAAAAAACCGTCTCTATTACAATAAGAAACTAGATTGATGAGTTGACCAGTTGGTCAACCGATTGAGTATCGGTTCATCCGGTTAATTCGACCGGTTCAAACTAGTTTTAAAAACAGTGCATCAGACCACATATCACACACCAAACAACCAACCACATGTGACGATACCAACACTATAATAAACTACTACAAAAAGAACAACATTACAAGGATAATAAGAAAACAATACAACTAAAAACCCGATACCTACATCTCTATACAAAGCATTACTTCATGGAGTCAATTGGCGGAATCGTGAGTCTTTTGTAGACCTTAATGTTGAAGGGGGGCAAATTTTCACATCTATGAAACCATACATTTAGATTAATTTCAGTAATTTGATTAATTTCATGGTCCCCATTTTCAATTTGTTTGTATGATATTAAGTAATAACTTTCGAGTTTTCGACCATATATGGCTTCTTTTTTCTTTTTCTTTTGTTCTCTATATTTATGAGTTATGTAGTTATGACTAAATAAGCTGTGCAAAAGCCCAGATTTAATTGGTGGATCAAGCGCATCAGTTCAGCCCATTAAAGAAAATGGGTTAATACACTGTTATTGATTTGTAGTTTCTGGCCCAGTAACGTCATTTGATCTCAACTCATTCATTCTTCGGCCAGCATACAATTATACAAATGCGTTTATTTGATTTGGTGTGTTAGTTAAAGAAATATTTTGGTTCACATGCAAGAAATAAATAATAAACCAACATCGAGGTGGCTAAGCGGAAAAAGGTTAAGAAACTGTCACGTGGATATGATCTACATACATTTGAGTCAAAAATCGGTCTTTTCATAATAAATTGAAAAGAAAAAATCCCCAGTTGTCTATATGAAAATAATAAAAGCGTTCATTTTAAATATATTCTGTTAATCTAACACACAAGAACAATAATTAAGCTTTTCATAAAAGACTGCTATTGCCCATGGGCCTTATTTGCCAACCATTACCATTTTTTCGTTTCCTCATTCCAACTCACATAATTTTACAATGTAAATAATAATAATATGACTTTATAAGGTTGTCGACGAAATGAGGGATCTAACAACAAAAATGCTAAATATGAAGCTTGTGTTTTTAGATGGTTCCCACATTGGTTAGGATGAACTACCACCAGTCCACCAGGTTGTCATATTAGTTGGTGTCACCACAAGAATTTTTATTTTTATGCTCGAATATTAGGTAAACATTTTGATGATAAAAAAAATGTTCATAAACAGTCACAAATAAATATCCACGTTGAGTTCACATACATCTAGGTCAAAATTCATGTTTTCCGGATAATCTAAATATGAAAAATCTCATTCGGTTATCCGTTTACCCACATTGTCTAGGACGGATGGACGGATGTTTCTCATTGAGGGGCCCTAATCATTTTTTGGCCTTTTGGGTCCTAAAGCGAATTTGCGATATGGTTTCTTATCCAAACTATACTTCTCTCAAGGGCTTAAAACCATATAACTTTATACTTGAAACACCTTTGTTGCTGTTGCAAGTTATTTAGTGTTATGTTAAGAGTTAGAGTAAAAATAAACGAATAGGAGAAGGATCATATGAATTGAATTGACAGTGGCACAGTTAAAAGAGGAAAGGAAAAAGAACATGAAAGAAACCAAAGAGAATTTGACAACAATCTGTCACTAAAACAGGCCTGACAGGCCAACCAAAGGCTGTACTTGTGAAACACAGACAGACAAACAGACAAGTCACACACACCTTTTTAACTGATTAGATTGAGGAAGCCATCCTAAAAACCTAGTACCATTTTCACCCTATATATATATATATGATTCTTAAATGACCCAATGTTACTAGCCTGCCGGTTCACTTTCCTTTCCTTTGGACATATATATATAGCCCCTCCGATCCTAGGTTTAAGCTTATCGTATTATATGTTTTGTTGTTTTTTTGTACTGTCACTTTCTTTTATAAAAACAAAATAATCGTAGTCCATGTTAGAAGCTTTAATGGAAATCACTATTTAAACGTGTTGACGATGACGATGGGAGTCGGGATTAAATAGTGAAATCTTATGTGAAGAAGCATGTCTAGTACTCTAGTAACTAGTATTCTTTTTATTTATTTTTTAGGTGTGGATTATTCAAATATATCCAGAAGCACATACTATGTTATATTAATCGGATCCACGCTACGAAGCTCTCATAATACTTAGATCTCCATTTAAACCCCTCGGAGAAGAAAATCCCTTGTCAAAACTCGAACTCGAGACTTTGGGATTCGATAAACCCTTCCCATAGCCTACTTTAAGGCAAACCGGTGGCCAACCCACCTAAATGAGTTGGTTTAGTAACTTACAAGGACCAACTCTGGGCGGGCCAGAATGGCGATTGCCTATAAAATCACAATTTAAGGGGCATCAAGTTTGTTATATAAGAATTTTTTTTTTACTAGACTAATTTAAGTATGATATAATTTTCTAATGAGTTATTATGCTTTATGATTAATAAGACTCGTTTTGCATCATTTAGAAATGATCGTAAGTGTATAAAATTTTAATTTAAGATATGGACATTAATGGTGGAAGCTTTATATTTTAGTGAAATGCTAGGTTGACAAACTAATTACAAACAAAAATTTACAAATAAATCTTCCAACAATCAAATCAAGTCATTTTTTCTCTTTCTTCTTTCTCTTTCTTTGTTGATTGGTCCACATCACATGTCACATGTGTTTATAAACTTTTGTTTGTAATTAGTTTGTAGATCTAGCATTCCTCTTTTTAGTTTTCATTTGATTACAACCCTATATAAATAATGCAAAAGATTTAGAATTAATTTATGCCTTTGATATTCAAAGGCTAGCTACAAGTATGGGGTTAATTAACATCATATTTAACTTAATACTTGAAATCTACTATAAAAGTACAACTAACAACATTTTGATGAACAAATAAAGCATATAGATTTTGAATATATTATGTATTGACACAAGCAAAAACTATAAGACACTTAGGCCTCTCCCAAGTCCCAATGCAAGGTTTCTCACGTTTTCTAGGATGTTTTCGTAGAAAATGGGTTGACAGTGATTTTTTTCAGGCGTGTTCTCAAGAAAATCATCCCCTTTATCCTTGTGAGAAAACGCCAAAAAGAGAGGTGGGTGGGGTTAAAGCTCATTTTTTTTAGGATAAAGTCGTCGGTAGTGAGGCAAAAGAGCTTAATTTGTAACCGGATCACTATTGTCCGATTTTTTTAAAAATATATATAATAAAACATTTGAGGATATAGTGAGAAAGAGGTATGGTAGTAGTGATATTTTTTGAAATATGAAATGAAAAAGAGGTGATGTGTCCTGCCAGTGAAAAAAAGGTGAGAAAGAGGCTTGGGTTGGGTAAAACCTTAAGCTTACAAACCTAACGACGCTTGCCAAACGCATGAATATTTTAAAAAACTTATAAGTGATCATCTAAGTTTTAGTGACTAGATCGATAGGCAATTTTAATCACAAGTAACATATATAGACAAGGGCGGTTTTATGTTGTTGCTACCTAGGTCCATGGACCTAGGTTAGATTGAAATTTTTTTTATTAAGTATATGGAAAATTATATTTGGACACATGTTATTCAAAGATTTGGACCTAGGTAAATTATGAAATAAACATTTTGAGGCATTTGAAGTTTATGAATTATAATTGGACACACGTGATTTTCATTCCTGGATCCGTCACTGTATATAGAAGCATGTTTTATTTGGTAAAGCATTGTTTGTATATAAACCGTGTTCCATCAACATATATTGATATACTAGTCTTAGGTCCCGTCCGATGGACGGTTAGTTTCAAAAAACATAGCTTATAACTTTCATTTTAATATGTGTTGTTGTTATGACTTATGACAAATTATAAAAAAATTTATAACAAAATTATTTATAACGAATAAAACAATTATGTAATATAAGAAGTTTTGATTAAATTAAATATATATTAGATATAAAAGTAGATAATATGATATAAGATATAAAATATAATAGAGTATAATGTATATCATGTTAATGATAAAAATAGACAAATAAGGAATGTAATAAATGAGGAGAGAGAGGCGGGAAAAGAAATGGTTTTAGTGGCTCCAAGGTCTTCTTCAATATCCTGTTTTAGTATATATTGAGATAAGTGCACTTTGTAGATTTAAAAAAAAAAAAAGAGTACAGCCAATCTTTTGTTTTTAATAGATAGATTGTTAGACAAAAAAAAAACTCCCTATTTAATATTTATACAAGAAACAATCTTTCTCAAAATAAGACATATGAAAAAAAATAATAATAATAAATCAAGGTGTTTGGATCCTAAACAAACACATTTGAGAGTTGTGGTTAGATATATTGTCTTAATTGGGTTTTTACAACTTAAGTTTAGTAAATTAAATTTAAGAAAATTATATATCCTCCTAAAAATTAAACATATTAATTCTTCTAATAAGTTGATTACATGACAAGTATAATCCATTAATTCCCTCTCTTAATTTTTTGCTTTTATCGAGTGTCATGATCAAATTGTTAAAAAGATTATTATGCTATTTTTTAAAAAGATATATCATTTTATTTAAATTTATTGTTAAAAAGATGTGTGTAATAGTGAATAGTGTACTTTTTATTTCTAGAAAGACTTAGGTCATGTTTGGGATTAGGGATTTAGTAGGATGTGGACTTTTGCTTTTCTTTAAAGACTAAAGAGCTATAATTGTGCTAGTAGTTGGATGTTATGTCATTTAAAATAAAGTAGCAGTGAATTTCTATTACGTATATTAAACTATAAGGCCATCTCCAATGGTATAATCAGTATGCTCAAGCATACCGGCCACGTCAGCAACACGTCAGCAAACTGTTACAGCAAACTGAACCAACATAC
>JAOXNX010000032.1:11170386-11191651 GCA_028566075.1 Solidago caesia
GACTAAAATTCTTGATGAGGGACTGAACGTGCAAAAGTGGTATAACCACAGGGACCATTTGTGCGATTAACTCTATAATTTATTAATTTCCTCCAATTTTTGGGCCAATGATGAAAGCACGTACCTAATAATAAGATGTATACGTGGTGAGCGCATCCATCCGTACGCGTGACTGCCTCCGCACAGGGTTCTTGTTGCCTTTTCTCCCGCAATTAAATCTCCTCCATCCATCACTCGCTCCTTTCTTTATTTTTTATTAAATTAATCAATTCATTCATCAAAAAATAAATAAATTAATTAATTAATATCAACAACCACCACATCGTTATCAGTTCCCAATTCTATTTTCAAAACAATATCTAGTGGTACTAAAACCACCATCATATTGGCTTAGTGTTCAATCAGAATTCCTGATTCTATACAAGAGGTTTTAGGGTATCTTTAATATTTGCATCAAAAATCCGATACAAGTTTTAAACATATCAATAAATTTATTTTAATAGTATACCTTTTATAATTTAATTTATAAGTTATTATCTGTTAATTATTTAATAAATAAGTTAATTATAAGATTTTATGTAATCAATAGCATTGCACCAAATATAAATGCGAAATGGAGTGGTTAATAGTGTTGAACCAAAAACATGCATCATTTTAAAGCTTTGGTTGGAGATGGTTTGCACCATTTTGATGTTTTGATTCAAACATTTGAGATGGCCTTAAGTTTGAAATATTTTTAAGTAAACATCTTGGGTTGGTTACTTCAACGGATATAAGATACCTTAGTTAAGCCGTATACGTATCCAAGTTTAAAAAAATTCAACATCTCATTATAACCTGAAGGTCCTGAAAAAGAAAACCTCTTTCATTTTTCTGGAGGCAGTAACTTATGTTGTAAACTTGTATCTTATTCAACCGTTGCTTATCTAAAAAGATACTAGTTCTGTTAACAAAATAAAAAAATGGGACATAGTTTTAATTAAGTGTCATTAGTTGTTTTTTCTTTTTTTCTTTCAATTCTCTACCTACAAATAATCAGCAGAAGTACAAACAATTAATTTATTACTAAATCGTCTGCTTTTGTATTTTATATAAAGCAAATTTCTTAATACATGCATCTGAACGTACTCCTGTGTTTAGGTTCAAGTTTGAATAATGAATTTAGATGTGAGTTGATGTTTTTGGCTTCTTTTTTTTTTTTTCATGTAATTTTTATAAAAAGAACTTCTAGAAATATATATATATATATATATATATATATATATATAGGTTCTGGTTCTAATAAAACAAGTATTAAAGTAAAACAAATAAAACAAGTCTTTTCTCTTAAATAAAAATCATTGTGCATCATAAAAATCTCCGTGCATCAGTGTATATACTTGTGCTATATGAATCTTCGTGCATCAATTTTATTATGATCCAATGGTCAAGATCATATCCTATTTGTTTTACTTTAATACTTGTTTTACAATAACCAACCCCTATATATATATCAAATAGAAATTTATTATTGGAGGGTGCTTTTTAACGGTCAAAAAATGGATAAGAAGGTGGGGAGAGACATGGGCACCATAATCACCACTTTTCTCAACATCTACCCGGTCACCGTCCCCTCATCAGTGTATACCGTCCATCCTTACAGATCATTACTCCTTATTTATTTTCAAAGCTTTTGAATTTAATAGTGACTTTTTTTTTAACGGCAAATTTAAACCCAACAGGGAAATCCATTATGAGAAAATCCTTGTTACTGGAAGCATTTTTATTCACGCCAAGATGTGAATCCAAGTCCTCAAATCATCTATTGATATGGTTTGGTACTTGGAGATTTGAGACTTTGAAGTTTTAGGTTCAAATCCTGGTGTGTACAAAAATACTCTCAGTAATAATAACTAACTTATATATACCTTCTCGAGTTTTTTTGTTTTTGTTTTTTTTTTATTTATTAAATTTGATTAAATCTTGAGTAATGATAATATGCCTGAAAATATCTTTACTTGTCCTAATCGACAAGTAAACAAGTTTGAATTGAAAATTGTTTAAAAAATTAATATTATGAAACAACTCAATAGACCTTACAATAATAATTGGTCTTTTACGTAAGAGTATGATTTTTTTATTTTTAATAGATATTGCGTTTGATTTCAATTTTTTTTTCTTTTACATGATATCAACTTTTACCTGTATGTTATGTATGAGTTGTATTTATCAAACATTTTGCCTTTGATGTAATTTTAGAACCTAGGGCCGTAAACCATCATTCGTCATCATGAATCGTTAAATGGACACATGAATTTCACTAATTTCCTTTCACCGTCTCTACCTTTAACTTTATCATATGGTTTGATATCCATTTTAAACATATCTTTAAACATACATTTTAGATATATCTATGATATTTTTTAATTTTATTTGGAACTCGTGTATTGACAACGGTGATGGACAATATTCTAGATATTTTTATAAATAGGTTTTTATCTAGAACCATGGCGGACGCGGATGGTGACATGGTGTCAACGACTACTAGGGTCGACCGGTCGACGATAATGATGATCGAGAGACAAAAACTTAAGTTGGCAACATAAGCGGTTAAAGTAAATTGAAAAAGAGGACAATGGGATGCTTTGTAATATGTGTTCTTAAAGGGATGACGTTATGTTTTACATATATATTGAAAGGGAAAATCTTCCGTCCGTGCTGCAGCCCTCACAACCACGTGCGTATATGCCAAAAGAAAAAAAAACCTGATGTGAGAGGCACGGCACAGATGATATGTCCGGCTACAACACCCGATGCTTAGCCCATATTGAATCTAGCTTGGAATCTTGATATTTTCCTTTTCCCGTGGAAAAATATATCTATGGATATTGATATTAAAAAGACCAAAGTAAAACTACAATGCTTTTGAAGAAGGTAAGCTACTTGAGAGAAGACATAAAGCAAACTCTAAAATGATCAATGAAATACACAAAGTGTCCTTTAAATTACAAGACGTTACTTGTTGCAAAATGTTTGAAACAACTCCTCCATGTTCTACTCAAAGTGTTGTATTGTTCGTGCTTTCTTTACTATGATGCATTGTCAGTGTCATGACCAATGACCGATGTTGCTCGCAGTATGACCGATGACGTTGATGCAACCCAACTTAATCAACTTGCTCCAAAACTGAATCACATAGCACGCAACATAAATAAACCCACCAGATGTGAACAAAGCTTCATCTCATCAGTGGCTTGCATTTCGAACGAAGGGGCAGCAATGTAATTGATAACCAAACATGAGAACTCCACGAGTGGGAATACTTAACATGTGTAATTTCCAGTTACCAGTAACGAAGGAATTCTCAACACGTGTAATTTATAAATGCCGATAACAATTACATAGACCATAACTATAGCTACTGTTTATGTAATACAAATACAAATACAAATACAAATATACAATACAATGCAATAGATTATTTAAGAAATCCAATCTTATTTACTGAGGTCTAACAAATATCACGTAGAATTGCAGATAATTTGCTTAGCCTACTATGGCTACAAAAATGCAACGAACCGCAACCAAAAATCAACAAGAAACCAAGTAAATCTCACAATTGCGACATGCAAAAACCACTGGATGATCATGCAACTCCTTTGACAATGAATAAATGACAAGCTATATACAAGTAAACGACGGTATAACCCACATCACGTATAAATATGGGCAACCAACAATCAATAAGAAACCGAGTAAATCTCATAATTGCGACATGCAAAAATTAATGGATGATTGTGCAAACTCTTTTGACAATGAATGAAAGACAAGCTAATATGGGCAACCAACAATCAATAAGAAACCGAGTAGATCTCATAATTGTGACATGCAATAATCACTGGATGCTCATGCAAGTCTTTTGACGATGAAGAAAAGAATACCTATATATAAGTAAAAGACGGTATTGTAGAACTTGGAAATGGTAAGAACTCTAATAACAGCTAAAATAAGTTGTTTACCGTGTTGCAGAACTCCCTACAAATTCTATATATACCAGGTCTAATGTCTTTCACTACACAAGTATCCAATCTCCGGTGAAACCAAAAGGGGGGAAAATCCCCTAAACAAATGCAATAACAGATTACACTCAAGAAGGGTCATAGCATTAGCAACGGCTCCATCATTGTTTAACACTTTAACCAGGGCACTTTCTAATGCATGTCATCCAGAATCCAGAAGAAACACAATTTATAAACTTGTTCCAGAATCAACTACAGGTAAATAATAGAAGACGATATGGAAACTAGCCTCACCATCATAACTAGAGGAAAAGGTTCCGTTCAACAGAAACATGCATACTATAAGATCTGTTCATCGTCGGTTTTTACATTTATCAGATCAACAGGGTCTGCCTGACCTATAAAAGATGACTACATTTCAGGCAGCACCGCCCCATTAGTCGATATTACTCAACCCTCAGAAGCTCACACAAAGAAATGTGTCACAATGAGTAATCTTCAAATACGCAATCAGCTATCATCTTCGGGACCTGGATCTTGACCTCCTCCTCTCCCTGTATGAACATCGAACCAGCTTGTAAGCCAAAACGACCATAAAGTGAACATGTTTGACCATAACTAGCACCAATTACTTTTCTTTATGATTACTAATTTAGGATCTTAAAATAATGAAAAAACGGGACATCGACATACCTGGTGGTTTCAAGAGAAGAATAGTTAGAATGCCTGTGATGAGAACGCTTGCTAGGTGGAGACCTTGACACTTTTCTAGAAATGAAACATCCCATGCTAAGCCAGTGAGTTGAATAAACATTGATAAGGCACACCCACCCTTTCTAGCATTATTTTCTATTTTCTGTAAGAACTTCCCTGCTAGCTTCTTTTTTGCCTTTTTAGCAAATTTAATATAATATACTTCACAAACTTAGATGATTGAGGTGGCAACTTCACCCCATTTAATTATGAGCGGGTCAACTCAGGTTATGTTTTATCGCTAACAGGTCAAATCGAGGAACAACTTGAAAAGAAACAGGCCAGATGGATCGAAAGTTAGCCAAAGTGTACTTTTAGTGAACAATAAAAGATCAAAAAACTTGGACCATGTAGTTTTTGGTCGATTCAACTAGACATGTTTCGACCCATACCAGAAATCACTCAGTTTGATTTGTTATCATCCAACCCGCCCATTTTGCCACCTCCGGTAAATGGGACTAAAATACAACCAACTCATACATTCGCTTTTGTTAAAGATAAACCTTGATGACGATGATTGCAACAATGATCTGACAATGGTGTTATAGTACAATATAATTTCTGTAATGAGAAATTCTCTAGTTATAAATTGAGCAAATCTACAGCCGTCATCAAGCTCATTAAGAATGAGTATGCGAATGATATACATTTTGTCTCTTAATAACAACTTCCAAAAAGTAGCAAAACTGAGAAGTTGGTGATTCAATTGCTTGTGGCACATATAAATTACAAGAAAAGCTGACAACTTTGGCCAATTAATAGTACACGGGTCAATTCGGGTCATACCTTTGTCTCTAACAGGTCAAAAAGTAAATTTATGAAAATTAGCTAAAATAGGTTTGAGAGTCGTGCTTTACATCACATTTTAAAAAAGTTAGATGAGGGAAAACTCTGATCTTACAGAAAGCAACCGGCCCTCCTCTTCGTCTACATTCACTGTCTAAAATTAAATACTTCATAAATATCCTAAACTACATAAGTTGCGAATACAACTTGCACAAATTATTTGATAATAGCGTATCTTACCTATTTTGCATGCATACATTACAAAAGTTTGTGATGATCAACTAGACAGCAGAAGACTAAAACAAAAGAATAATTGTAAATAATATATAAATTTCTGGTGATTATTAACATTGTGAGCACGCATATACCTGATTAATTCTGTACTACTCATAAAAAGATTTATGATAGAGCCTAGAATAGAAGAATAAGACAGAAACATGATGTTAAGTAAAAACATGTTATTCAAAACATAATATGCCTAGTGTCGAAGTTAAGTTAGATATGATATGTTCATATAACAATTAGATATACTAGTCACAGGCCCTAACAAATTACGATATTAAAGTTAATATGGATATGTTAACAAGATGGATAAAGGAAATAGCAGAACCAGGTACCTTCTCGACCTGACAGGCGATGGTGATGAATGTCGTCTTTTAGAACGCCCCTTCCTGAGAAGAAAATTCACATATGAGAAACCCAACATGCAACGCAAACCAGAGTTGACGGCCGAAATGGCGCTTCCAAACACGTCAAGCGAATAAAATTAGCTAAAAGGAGAACGAGTTGAATGGATTCTTGATTAGCAACCTTTTAGAGTCATCGGAAGAACTATCACTTGAGTTGTCCTTGCCGCTCCTCCCCCTACCACCAGGCGACCGAGAATGGCGTCGCTTGTGCCTACTTGAGTCGCCGGGTTTATACTTAGAGCGTTCATTCTTGTCATCCTTTCCTCTATCTAGCTTTCGGCTGTCTTCTTTATCATTAGATCTTCTCTCTCTGTCTCTTTCTTTTTTATCATCCTTAATTTCACCCTTACTGGCCCTTTTCCCTGAATCTTGATCCTTTACTTTTTCTTTAGAACCATTTTGATCTTCCTTCTTTGCCCTCTTTGTATGTCTATCATCGTCCACCCTACTACTCTCATCTACCTTATTATATTTCTTGTCCTTATCACTCTTATCCTGTCCATTTCTAGCGCTGCCACCTTTAGAATCATTGGGTAAAATATTCTCAGCATTAACATCCTCGTTTACACTCAGCTTTGACTTTGAAACATCAGTGCCATCAAGTTTGATTTTCTCCCCACCAGAACTATCATTATGATTACCCGAATCCCTGTTTGGGGCCGCTCCATGACATTCTTCTAGAAGCTTTTTACCATGCACATCACCATTATCTACTTGTGAACTGCCATTTTCTGCCAAGTGTACAGGTGGCTTACTCCCATTAGAAGAGGGAAGAGACAAATTCTGAACTTCTTTGTCTTCATCATCATCATCAGAAGCATAACTACCAAGTCCTAGGACATCTCCAGGTGAGCTAGAATTAGATTTCCCACTAGCATCATCATCTGTTCCTATGATTTTGGAAGGAATTATAACCTTTGCGGAAGACTTGGGAGTTATAGCTGTGGATGTCATATCAGTTGAAGCATTAGACTTGCGCTCAACTTCATACCCACAAAGAGAGAAGAAGAAAGACAAATAAAATGTTGTTTAGATAAACTAAACTAGAAAACTTAGCAGATTGTCACAGATATACAAAAGAAATAACAACAGCAACAGATAATGGAAACCACCTTCCACATTAAGATCGTCTTCATCAAGAACTTTTGTTGCAATTTCGTCAAAAAGCTCATCTGTAACCTGATCAAATGCATGCAGTCAGCTAAAACACCAACATGAAAAATAATGAAAATTGCAACATTCCCATTTCCGTAAGATAATTAAATCATATTTACTTGAGTGCCCATGTTAAGCACAACTGCTATCTGGAATATTTATGTATTAAGTGTGAGGTGAAGACCTATATTTAAATAGAATAACAAAGAAAAAATTAAATCTAGATGACTACAAAAAAGAAAACAACATATACTATGAAAACATATGACACTTAAATCACTATTTATCCAACTTCCAAAAGGTTTAGATCGGCAGAAAAACCCTTGACCCCGTGTGGCCGTCAGACATCATGTAGTCAATTTCGGTGGTATTTCGGTTTTTGTCCCTTCTCTAGAATTTCGGTCAAAATTTCGGTTCAAATTTTGGTTCCGAAATTTTCGGCAATATTTACCGAAATGTTGACTTTCAAATTTCGGTGGTATCAGCGATTTTACCATTTTTTAAAAAATTTTTGGGCCAAACATAACAAAACCTAATCTTTTTAATAGCCCACCCAAACTTAAACAAAACCCAAACCTAATTTGTATTCACAGACAGCAGATTCTTTTTCTTTTCTTCAGCAAGCAGCGACACCCAAATCACAGACAGGTACACGACTCTTTTTTTTTTTCAACTTAAAATTTGTATTTTCTTTAATATTCAACTGATTAATCTCCTCCTGTATTTGTTTTTATCCTGTATCTTGTACTCTTACTAGCTATACAGGACTTATGTTTGAATATTAAAATTATCGAAATCCCACCAAAACTTCCAAAATTTCAAATTTCAGTCCGGACCGAAATTTGATTCTGGACCGAATTAACTACATAGCAACTGACCCTTGCCCAATGACCAGCCCTAGGCAATGTTCACCTTCATTAAGTACCATTCTATGAATTAGGCCAAACCCAAGGACAAAGTGCAATGTCCGCAGATTTGAGCCCATGACCTTTATTCCATATCACTATCTATCCTATCCCTAACAATATCCAAAAGTCGGGATATTTTAGAAAAAGTCGAGAATCATTACAACTGTCAAACAGATGAAGTAATACTAATAATAATGAAAATACCCCCAATACCTTCAAAAGAACTTCAGTTAAGATGCGCTTTATTTCCTGGTTAATTGCAGCAGTTTTAGCAGCTTCGACATAATCCTACATAGAAAATGATGAAAAATTATCGGAACACAGACAATATTATTAGGATTGTCATAAAAAATTATAAAGCATGCATATGCATATCAGAACCTCGTCATCATCCTCGTCTTCTGTGGACCTAAACGACTCCATACTTTTACCCTCCACCTGATCTCCTTTCTTGTCCATATCTTCATCTTCAATTGATCCAGTGTCCTGCTTGGGAACCTCTAGGACTGAACTTCCTATCACTGCATTCTTAATTATTTCCTCTCTGAGCCAGTTTGGTACAGAAGCCTGAAAAGTCTTCCAGCCTCAGATATAGAATAGATAACAATCCAATCGCACAGAAATGATTCAGTATGCTTCAATAATAACAGGGTAATAGTGGATGGGTTGGACGAGTCAAGTAACATGACAAAACACATAACTTTTAGTACAGTCAGGTTGGCAGACCTGCAGGCAGTTTTTGTTCTTATTTGTAATACTTAATGCACTAGTTATAATCTTAACTTTTGAGCAACACCCTTTAGAAAGTTTTTATGCATTTGAATACATCAGAAACGACTTTCAGCTGTTTGACAAGTTTCCCTTTTTAATCAGTCTTTTATATTACCCGTTAGAGATAAAACATAATACAAATCGACCCATTTGTATACAAAAGGAGTCGAAATGCCACCTCTATTCAATACCTTTTTAGGGCGCTCAGGGAACCCAGGAGTCCCATATGTATCACCAGGGAAAGCATTTGTTGCATGAAATGCATTTGAAATGGGAAAGCTCGTGTTTGCAGATGGCATAGTTTGTTGGAAGCTTGATCCAGTAACCCCACCAAATAAAGGACCCGAGTGCATAGAAACTGGAGAAGGAACACCCACTGAAGGATCAGCCTGGAGAAACAGAACACAGTTAGCGTTTATATACATAACACAATAACACCAAAAGTCCCAGTTAGGGCCTGTTTCTTTTTTTAGTCATTAAGTGCTGAGTGTATTAAGTGGTTGAATGCATAAATAATGTCTGTATGTATTAAGTAATAAATAAGTAATTGATAGTTATTTTTGTTTATTAAGTAAAAAAAAAGAAACATGAAAATTGACTTAATATATTAAGTTCTTTAATTATTAAGTCTATTAAGTAAAACGTAAACGGGACCCTACTTAGGCACACAAGATACACACTAACTACAAGTCTACAAGTACATTTAGATGTAATAAAATCATTTTATTTAGAGGAAATTACATGGATGGTTCTTGTAGTTTGTCAAATATTACAAGTTTCATCCCTATTTATTAAAAATTACACCGAATGTCCTCAAGGTATACACTTTTCACTTGGACCATCCTTCACCCAAACAACCGCTTACAAACGCGTGCATACCTTGGGGACGGTCTGAGTGGAAATATGCATACCTTGCGGACGGTCCGAGAGGGAAAGCGCATGGGTGAGGGACAATTCGAGTGAAAAAGTGCATACCTTAGAGACATTCAGTGTAATTTTAAAAAAAACAGGGTCGAAATTACTCTTTTATTTAGTTAATTCCTTGAACTTAGACAAGAATTTACTTATCAGTTATTTGCGTCGAGCAGACTTGCCCAAAAAAACCGGGTAGGCCAAACCCGGTTCCAAAAAACCGAGCCCGAACCTGGAAAAAAAACCGGATAGAGAAAAACTGGTTCGGGTATTTTAAAACCCGACAGGTAGGGACCGGTTTGGGTTTCGGGTTCAAAATCGGGTACTAATCGGGTCGGATTCGGTTTTGTCAAAAGAAATCGGAAAAAAAAAACCGGTTTGTACCCGGTTCGGGTATGGTCAAATCCGATTTTAATCTCGTTGACCAAAAACCGATTCCGGTTCCAGATCAGTTGGGTAATACCCGGATTACATCATTTGACAACCCATTTGGAAAACTTTGTTGGGGCATAAGCCCATTACAATATACAACCCACATCTCTATGAGGCAATCCTTTTCCCTCCCACTCACATTGGGACACTGGACACACACACACAAACACACTTCATTACACAAATTCGGATAAGACAATTAGGCGGTATACTTCTTCACCATTTTCTTCCAAATAAGTAAAGCTTCTTATTTTATTTTTCTCATTTTATTCTTGATATATAATATAAAGCATCAAACTTTAAGTTTTTTAATCCAAGTTTATGGTCTAAATATGGAATCAATTGTGTCAATAAAGCAAACCCATGAAGGGTTTTGTTCATTTCAATGTCTACATAGAAAAACCACCAAGAATTGTAAATTTATAGTTCATAATTCTGTTTCTGTAACTACTGGAAATGATGGCAAATTGAATGAGAAAAAAGGGTTTTTGAAAAATAAGTTTAAAAGGGTGTCTGCAGTTACAAAGTCTAAAACTTTTGTTCCGAATGGGAAGCCGGTAAACGGGTCGAAAAACGTGCAGTTAAACGGTGTTAACGAGGCTAACTCGAAGAGAAATTTTGAAGAGTTTGAGAATAACAATCATCTTAGGAGAATGATTAGGAATGGTGAATTGGAAGAAGGGTTTAAGTATTTGGAAAATATGGTTTATAGAGGGGATATACCGGATATAATTCCGTGTACGAGTTTGATTCGTGGTTTTTGTAGAACGGGGAAGACGAGAAAAGCTACCAGGGTTATGGAGATACTTGAAGAGTCTGGTGCTGTGCCTGATGTTATTACTTATAATGTTTTGATTAGCGGGTATTGTAGAGCAGGTGAGATAGATAAAGCACTTAGCGTTTTTGATAAAATGTCTGTTGCGCCTGATGTTGTGACATACAACACGATTTTGCGTTCTTTGTGTGATAAAGGGAAGTTAGAAGAAGCAATGGTTGTGTTAGCTAGACAGATGCAGAAAGAGTGTTATCCTGATGTTATTACTTACACGATTTTGATAGAAGCTGCGTGTAAGATGAGTGGTGTAGGACAAGCTATGAAGCTTTTGGATGAGATGAAAACGAAAGGTTGTAAGCCTGATGTTGTTACTTATAATGTGCTTATTAATGGTTTTTGTAAAGAAGGAAGATTAGATGATGCTATTAAGTTTTTGAACAGTATGCCGTCGTCAATGGGTTGCCAGCCGAATGTTGTGACGCATAATATCATATTAAGGAGTATGTGTAGTATGGGTAAATGGATGGATGCCGAGAAATTTGTGGGTGATATGCTTAAAAAAGGGTGTGCTCCGAGTGTGGTTACCTTTAACATCTTGATTAACTTTTTGTGTCGAAGAGGATTGTTAGGACGAGCGATTGATATCTTGGAAAAGATGCCTAACCATGGTTGTACACCGAATTCTTTAAGTTATAACCCTTTATTACATGGTTTTTGTAAAGAAAAGAAGATGGATCGAGCGATTGAGTATTTGGAAGTAATGGTTTCTCGAGGATGTTACCCTGATATTGTAACTTATAACACGCTTCTCACTGCTTTATGTAAAGATGGGAAAGTTGATTTTGCTGTCGAGATTCTTAATCATTTGAGTTTTGAAGGGTGCTCGCCTGTTTTGATCACTTACAATACTGTGATTGACGGGTTGTCAAAGATTGGTAAAACAAGTCGAGCAATCATGCTAATTGATGAAATGAAGCAGAAGGGGCTGCAGCCGGATATAATCACTTATTCTTCGGTTGTAAGTGGGCTCAGTAGGGAAGGAAAAGTTGAAGAAGCGATAGAGTTTCTTCATGATTTAGAAAGGTTAGGTGTCAGACCGAACGTGTTAACTTACAATGCAGTGATGTTGGGACTTTGTAAAGCTAGAAAGACTGATCGGGCTATTGACTTTTTGGGATATATGGTTCAAAAAGGGTGTAAACCTACAGAAGGTACTTATACTATTTTGATTGAAGGGTTGGCTCATGAAGGATTTGCTGAGGAAGCATTGGAGTTGCTGAATGAGTTGTGCTCGAGAGGTGTTGTGAAGAAACGGTCAGCCGAGCAGGTGGTGGTGAAGCTTTAAGGTTAGGACTATCGTGAGTTGTTATTTTCGGCTCTTTGGGTTCTTGTGTTTAAATGGAAGTTTATGTTTTCTCTGTTGTTCACTTTTAGTATCAGGTTTAGTGAAACTCAAATCAGTTTTGTCATATGGCCAATGTTCATGTTGTTAATATGGTTAGTTTTGAAGTGCATATTGTGAACAAGACTTTTAAGTCAAACTCTGGGGTTTTGATATCAAACTGATTGTGGATTTTTTTAATTATTTTACCATCTTTTTTTTGTAGGATTTTTCTAATGAGAGCCCTAAGGGCTGTCAATAATCTGCATAAAAAACTTGTACCTTCCATATCAAAAGCCCACCCCCTGAATTTTATGGTAAAAGTTCAAAATCTGATAACTTATAATCTGGTTATTGCGAGTTTGTTACAAATTCAATAAAGAGAGATTAAACTGAAGTTGACACTCTGTGAAGTCAAACTATGGTAAAACACACACACACACACACAATAAGCAAGGATAATACATTATCAAACTTAAGAAACTTATTGGCTAACAACCTGTTGGGAAACAATCCATTACCTAGAAAGCAATAAACAACATAACTGCGATGCAATCCGAATACTGGTTGACAAAAACACGCATACACCTTCAAGTGATGAAGATATGCAGCATTAAGCGGGGTTCAACGGTTCAAATCATCGTCATGTCTCTTATCTTCGTTAGCATGATTTATGTTTTAGATGTTAACCAAGAGACATATTAGCAGCACCTAAAGGTTGGGTTCACCCTTTAAGAGCACAAGAATACAAGTGATTCAATCTAGAAGTGACACGACCCAACGTCAAAACCAAACTTCAATATTCAACGTCTACTTGAATTTGTTGGAACCTAATGTCTAAAACCACAAAACACCACAAACATTGGTCATATTATAAAATTTATACTTCCAACTGTTTTATTAAAATTGTGATATTGACACTGGAGATTTCTGCAATTTCCATGTGTATTAAGTGAAGAGTATCCCCACATTATACAATGTAAACCTCCGTCTTTTTTAAAGGCAGGAACGACTTGTTCTCAGAAGAGTTGTCCCATCTCGATACAAAACCTAAGTGAATATCCGAGTGTCATGTATTGAGTCGAACTGCTAGATTGACCCCTCGCACAGTTATATAAGAAAAAGAAGTAAAAGGTGAAAACAAAAACCAAGCAATGCAATATTCCAAATTTTGAACACACCCCATGAGTGTCCCATCTCGATACAAACCTAAGTGAATGTCCGAGTGTCATGTATTGAGTTGAACAGCTAGATTGACCCCTCGCACAGTTATATAAGAAAAAGAGGTAAAAGGTGAAAACAAAAACCAAGCAATGCAATATTCCAAAATTTGAACACACCCCATGAACAGCTGAAACCTAATTGACCAAATATTGATTCACGGACTATCAAAACCACGCAGATGAACTGCCAGACTTGTAAATAGTGCACCACAGATGCTTGAACTATGGAATTAAACCTAGAAGCTTGGCAAAAGTAAGAAGGAAAATGATGACATTCTAGACCAAAGGCGATGAAGGAGGGAATATAGAGATTAGATGATGGGCTCATCGTTCAAAATTCTATCATTTTTGGTTTCCTCAAACAAAACAAAGAGTATATATCATCCGTTCATCTCATTACCATGCTTTCTACATACACAAGTGTCAAGTCTACAAACACATCAAAACCAAACATGAAACCTGTACTCTTGGGTTTATACACCTGCGGAATTCAGTCACTAACGTCCATCAACTTCAGATTGACATTCTTCTGTTCTTTTGGTGGTAGAAAGGGGTTAAAAGTCTTGGCCTGCAACACAAGATACAGAAATTTCTCACTATTTCACAACAATAATGAATGATGAACATTCTAATAAACATACAATACTTAAAACGATGAAGACTTCAAACCAACTAATTCGAAAAATTACAATAGACAATCTTTATCCAATTCATTCTTACAAGGATTAATCTTTTGTTCCATTTGGACAATAAGCAGAAAATTTAGGTCAACTATCTTAATGATTAACGGCCTTACAGCCAATAACTGGTTTCTCAGTGTAAGCAAATCATTTTTACCTATGTGCATGAAATAAAGGAACATACCAGTTAACCAAAACGATGCACCGCTTAGAAAACTTGCCCAAAATGACATGCTCACTTGGTTTTTGATACCGTGGTGACCTTTTTATTGTGGCATTTTCTTAACAATGATTAGTTCAGAGAAAAACAAATTATAATGGTTCAAGTCATTTCAAATCAGCAAAAGAGACGAGGGCTTTTTGAACATTTGACCCTATAGAATGGGGGTGAGGCAATACAATTCAAGCTAAAACTCAATTGATAAGTGAAAAAAGTTTACATAAGATGAGATGATAAGTGATAACTCACCATTAACGTCTTTTGCTCTTTGTTTTTGTAATCTTGGATTTTCCCTGATGTTCATTAGGTGGTCTCCAGATGATATCCTCAAGATTGTTGCAGAAATTCTTATAGAACTGAAATTATAAAAATAAACAAAGTTTGAACATGGTAGCAGAAATTCACTTTAAAGAGAAATCACATTTTTCACCATAAAATAAAAAAATAATAAAAATACCTCAAGGTACTCATCACCATCTCCAGCTGCTTTCTGAATGTCAACCATGACAAAAGTGGAGGTAACTTGAAAAACCTGGTTGTAAACATGATTGATTAATCATAATATCGTAACTACCATACAAAAAAGACTATTAAATTTCGAGTGGCAGAAACTCACTTCCAAGATAACTGAGAAATGGGATTTCTTACTAGCAGAAAGCCCTTCTACTCTCATCTGAAATTCATCATATAATTTGTAAGTATAGGTAACCTCCATATCATTCCGTGAAAAATTGTAACAATTTCTGTTTTGGGAATATTTACAGTTAGTGATCTTGGAGTAATTTGATTTTTGGTGCTTATGTGATTTACTATTGTAACCACAAATTGGTTTCAATCTTGGAAACCTAAGCTACTGGTGTACTGCCCCCTTTTGGGGCTTTTTAATACCAACTGCTGTTTCAAAAAAACAAAAAAACACTATTTAACCCCTCACCATCATTGTAAAATTGATGATATGAATTTGGGTCAACTAAGAGTCCTTTATCAGTTATTGGGGAAGTTTTAGAACACATCATGATATATCTAACCTTGTAGTTCCGAATGTGTGTCTTGAAACCCATCGACTGAGAAACAACTTCCATACTTGATAAAACAATCTTTGCCGGTTTTTGAGAAACAAAACGAGTTATGTGCTTCACAGAGTCCTGTCAAAGTATAAGAAGCTTATTTTTACACAAGACATTAAAACTAGTATAAATAGAAAAGAATTGCTAATATTTTATGGTACACAGTTAATCAGTATCCAGCAAGAGAAATTACTCCATCCATAGCAAGAAAGATAAAATAATACTGTAATATAGAGATTAGTAACATTTGACTTTTGGGTCTCAGATATATCAGTTGTCTAAATCCAAAAATTGGTAACTGTTATGGTTACGGATTAAGGATTTACTATTGCTAATAATAGTAACATTTGACTTTCGGGTCTCAGATATATCAGTTTTCTAAATCCAAAATTTGGTAACTGTTACGCTTATGGATTAAGGATTTACTATTCCAATGAAGTATGACATGCATAACATGTTCTGAAACAAAAAAGCTGAAAACATCTGTTTCAATTTTAGATTTGTTAAACAGAATCTTCTGATTTCCAAAATCAAAATTCAAATTTGGGACTCTTCTTTTGGGCCAATGCAGCAATGCTACATAATACTACGCGCTGTTAAGATGTGATGTTGGAAATTATCGATTTCATAGAATAGAGTTCAGGAAAAAGAATTCAAACCTGACCACGGTCAAACATTGAAGACAGGTTCAAGCCTTGAGATAGAATTATCATATCAAATGCATTCACAGATAAAGGACCTGTGTCTTCATCTGTTTGTTGTTCATCAGCCCGTTCTTCCTGAATGGCACACAAATAAGCAAGAATGTATTAGTAGGAAAATGTTGCAACCTCAACTGAGCACATAGTTTAATTTCAGCATTTGGCTGTCTGATTTACAGTAATATGAAAATGACAGGAATATATCAAAATATAGAGCATCTTTTGAGTGCTTTGCCAACCTCCGAGTCATCAAAAACAGCATTTACATCATCAAGATTAACGTCTTCATACTCACAAAGTCTAGCAGGAACATAATTCTTTTTGAACCATTCATCATTCTTTATTTCCTCAATACAAATTCGCTGCACATACAACAGTTATTGTAAGACACTGCAAGTTTGTTATATCTTGTTTATGGCTTCCTTCACACACAATAAATTAAATACATTAACAGTAAATTATAATACATTAACCAACATCATGGAACACTCACTGTATCGGGATTTGGATCTAAAATTCGATTAATTAACGACTTAGCTCCTACTGGAAACCATGTTGGGCATGAAAAGTCGGCTTTATCAATCTGCAGAAATCAATGTTGAGAAATGATGTTATAACTTTGTAACTATACAGTTTCTGATGAAGTTAATGATTTAACAACTAAATTTGACGTTCCTTGTTATACAATGTCGTTAAATCCATTTCATCAAATGGGAGGTATCCAGCCATTAACACATATAGGATGACACCACAAGACCATACATCAGCCAATGCACCGTTGTAACCTTTGTGACTGAGTACCTAAAGCCAGAACAAGAGAAGGTTTAACATAACTGCATTTAACACTACAGAAAGTTCTAAAGAAATAAAGAAGACAGCATAGATGAGTGATTCTGCAAAAACTAAGGATAAGTTGCACCTGTAATTACCTCGGGTGCAACATAGTTAGGAGTCCCACAAGTTGTTCGAAGGATGCTGACACCCTGCATGTTTGTAGATATCGATGAACGATGATGGACACAACATGAATCTTAAAAAAATTGTATTTGACATTAAGAATCTTACCTCTGCAGGCAATGCACTGAGTCCAAAATCTGAAATTTTTAGATTTCCTTGGGAATCCAGCAAAAGATTTTCAGGCTGCAAAAAGAAAGTAAATTAAGTGGTTAACGATGACGAGAGTTCATTATAGAGGAACAGAAATAGAATAGAACGAAAAAAGAGAAAAACCTTCAGATCTCTGTGGTACACCCCTTTACTGTGGCAATACTCTACACCATCAATGAGTTGCTGAAAGAATCTTCGAGCTTCTGCTTCACTGAGCCGTCCATTGTGGACCTGCTCAAACATGTATGCCATTTATGAGCTCAAGAATTCAAAAGTATAGCAAATTCACTATGCTTAGAGACTTACAATTTTATCAAATAGCTCACCACCTGTGATAAATTCCAGAATTATGTATATTTTTGTACGGCTGGCCAGTACCTAAATGAAAATTCAACATTAGTTATCAAACTCGGTTCCTTCAATAACTCAATCTCTAACAAAAGTAGAACAGTTTAGAGTCCAGATTATGAGATTATGCCTCATGCAGCCGAACAACGTTGGGATGTCTAACCAACTTCATTATGGATATCTCTCTTTTGATCTGCATACAATTATAACAGAACAAGTTAAGTAAGCTTTGAAATATATACATAACACAGGAATGCCAAACACCTGCACAAAAACCTATTGAAGCTTTTAATGATCATGGTATGTACAGATATTAAATTATGCTTTTAAAAACATTATCCACTGGTGTATTTTAACCTTCTGTTCAAACCGCGCGGCCTTCACTGTCAATATAAGAATTATCTTTTAATCTACTTGGTAACAATTTCATTTAAGTATCTGAAAACGTACATAACTTTACACGAATTGTTATTGAATTCTGAAAAACACCTCATGCTGTAAGTCTGTAACTAGGCTATCTGTTTTTACTTCCATCCAAACTTTACTCAAAAATGTATCCTATGTATAAAACTTAAAAAACATGCACTTATATGTATTGAATTTCCAATTACTTCTATTGTGTGTATCCAGTAACTTTTTTACCAGGTAACCAGTATCTTTTGCTAACCTCACAAGCATATAATCTGCAACTTCATGAAAATTGGTACCAGTTTTAAAAGAAATAGCAATAACTGAAATCACGGTATCTAAAATAGCACGTTTTCAAGTAAGATACATACAATAAACATTTGAACAAAGTTAAATACATTTATAAACACTTGACCCTTTCTAGTACTATATTAGTTATCAATTCTTTGACAAATGTATTCAACTTTAGTCCTAATTCTATCGTATGTATCCAACTTAGAAGGCTTATATTATATATGTATCCGATCGTACTTTTGTTGATGTGACATACATACATACACACAATAACAACATTTAAAAGTTGGTTACATACTCAAGATTCCGAGCTACAATCGCTGCATTTTCAATGACTCCCCCCCCTCCCGAAAATAGATAAACTTAACTTAGCACACTACAAACCATCATTAAAACCCTAATCCTCTACCAAAACTAATAATCATTCAAAATGTAACTAAATCAAAAAAAACTGAACTATTTTCAACTTAAACAAACTTCTAGTTATATCATCCATTATAACCACAATTTTAGATCAACACACACACACACACAAAGAATATATACATACATACATACATACATACATACATACATACATACATACATACATACATACATACATACACACACACATATATATATATATAGAATATAATAAGGAAAGGAAAGAGGACCTGATCAACCATCTTATGTTTGATAATAGTAGAACGATCAAGTAATTTCATGGCAACACTTTCACCAGTTTCAGTATTCTGAGCAAATTTGACTTTTGCAAATGTTCCTTCTCCGATTGTTCTTCCAACTTCATACTTGCCTACTTTCCGAAGCACCACCATCTTTTTATTTCTTCTTCTTCTTTTTCTTCTTCAACGTTTTCAGGAACATAATATATATAGAAAGGGGAAAGTGTTTTCAGGACACAAAATAAATGAAAGTTTTGGTATCTATCTAAATATATATTAATAGGGGATTACTTATACGATGTTAACAGTATATAGTTTGGTGATATTTGTAAATATTTGTGAAGGGAAACATTAAATTCAGGGGCCCTTTTATCATTAAAATATTTATGTGTGTGCAGCATGCATTTTCCTATATTAATAATAGGGGATAACTTATATTATATGATGTTAACAGTATATAGTTAGGTAATGTTTGTGAATGTTTGTGGGGAAACATTAAAATCGCAGCATATATAATGTTAGCTGCATATAACATTTTCCCTTAATAATAATAATAATAAAAAAGCAAAAAAAGATAATATATAGTATTTTTACAGAGGATGGGTGGGGCCTACTTTTATTTATGATTATATATAAAAAAAAATTAATAATAAAAAAGAATAAAAAGGGAAGAAAGTTGATAGGAGTAGTGGAGTTGATGTATTGTGATGTGATTTATATCTTCTTTGAAAAGATAACTAGCTTTAGGACCCGTGTGAAACACGGATAGTCCAAATGACATTTTAAAAATTAGTTGTATGTAATATGTTTAGTATTAAAGAAAATCATTGAATATATAAAGTACTTGACCATAAAATTAATTGTTCATATGAAACAGCCAACTTTTTTGAATGCTCATAGGAGTATTAAGAAGACAACTTCTAAATAACAAAAAGATACCATAAGCATAGAATACATTAAGTTACCAAAAAAGCATGATATGGAGTCATTGTTTCGTTACAAGCAAACAGCCAAAGTACGAATACGTTCAGTAAACAGGAAAACGAAATACATAATAAAGTACACCAAATTTTTAGCGGGAAACAGGTCGGCCACTTGAAACCAGATATTCCTAAAACAGCTTGAGGAGAGTGCTTGCAGTTTATAATTTTATTATCTCATAATTTTAGCAAAAATCACTCATTATAATCAATGTTATTGTATATATACAATAATAAATCATAAGATCATGACTGAAATCAATATAACAAATTATTTAAGAATCATGAAATATAGTAGGAAAATGAAACCACAATGTAAGAAAATAAAATCATAACCATTCGGATTGGAGTTCTTGACCATCAGCAACTGTAAAATATTGGAATCTCAAATTTTGAAAATTTCATTTTTTTTCTTCATCTATAAGTTGTATTATTTCAAGTGTAATATATTAGCTTTTGTTTCAAACCACAAAGACCATAACCTTTTGCTTCTATCATGTAGATATAATAATAAAAGAAAGTTAGAAAATACATCTTTGTCAATCAATTCTATAATCTCAACATGTTATGGAAGTAGAAATCTAGTAAGATTCAAGCTCCAATTCTCTAGAGCCTCGGGTATTGAACCTATATATATATATAAACATATATACAAAAATTAGTCATTTGGTCATACATACAAAAATTAAAGTGAATGATGGAGTGAACACCAAAAAAACATATATATACTATAGAATTTCAGAAATTTCACCTTTTTGAAACACTTTTTGTTTATCATACAAAAATTAGTCATTTGGTCTCTTTGAATCATAAAGAAACCCACCCTAGATACACATACAAACAAAAATTCACAACACCACCACCACCCCTTGATACTTATAGAAAGGTCCTACAACTGTGAATAATATTAAAATTATTATTATATATATATATATGGGAAATGATCATTTGTACATGAAAATTTGTGTGAAAATCAAGGAACAAATCTCAGCCACACATTTCCTCCTATTTT
>JAOXNX010000032.1:11194998-11218901 GCA_028566075.1 Solidago caesia
TTGTATAATTAGCGTTTCTAAAGGCTTCTCACCAAACCGCGTCGGCACGCGGGTCTTAAGCCTAGTATATATATATACACTAGAGGTATATCCCACGTGATACACAGGGTTGCCGATAGAATTTTTTTCCGATATTATTAAAATGCGAAGTTGTTGATAGGAAATTTATACAATAAGTGTTATTAAATGATGAATCACTACAATCAATTTGTAAATCAAAAATTTTCTACCATTTTCACCTACCATACCACTTTACCATTTTGAAAGAGTTCATAATTGGATTACTCCAAAACTTACTTTGTAGTAAGTTTTAAACCAAATCAAATACAGTGGTAATAAAATAAATTTAAACTATAACTTGTTCATAACTCAAAATCCATAAATAAAAACACTAAAGATCATCGTCATCATCACCTGTTGAGATTAAAAATGCATCTTTAAACACTTGCTTATAATAAAAAAAACTCAAAACCTTCTAGAAGGCGATCATTCTTGCCCATCTTTCTTAAGTGAAACGTGAATAACAAAAGCATCTTTATATGCAATGTCAAGTATTCATCCTAAAAAAAAATCTTTACAGAACAATCTGTCAAGTTTTAAGGTGTTTCTTAACATAGATATAAACAACTCTATCCAGATGTGGTTTTAATCATGTAAACTTCCTAAACAATTCAAGAATACACCTATTCAAAATTTGGTTTTTAGAGAGAAAATTAGAGAGAAAAATGTTTGTGTGAGTTTTTATTTTATCAAAAATGAAGAAACAAAATTGGAAATTAAATATAAAGGGGGGAAAGGTAGGGCTCTCTCCTTCCAGATTTTCTTACAATTTTAGTCCTTTTTGACTACCGAGCGAATAATGAACGTCATGAAAATAACTCGACTGGTTTTTATGAAACACTTTTAATTACGAACGCAAAGAGTGGTCACATGTCACTATTTGATTTACAAAAGTACTTTAAATTATCTTTTTAACTTTAAATGGCATTGCTAAAAAACGTCTAATCGTCGTTGTAGTCTAACTCTCGCGCTAGCTCACTAAACTAGAACTAGAATACATGAACGACTATGAATTAGAAGTATGAATGAACAGGACACTCAGGCGACGGATGTCACATCCATCATCAAGTCTCTTTACCAAAGAAAGATTAAAAAAAAAAATGTAAGAAGATTTTAAAAAGTTTATAGATTGAAAGACATAATCATCTAACAAGTTTGTAAATCAAAAAGGCTTTGATATCAACCTTAAGAGGTCCGAAAATCAGTCCTTGGAGGATGTTCTTACGAGCTAAAGAACCTCCAAGAACTCCAAGCTTGTACCACCTTTGTTCCTTTACTTGTTGATGACCAAACAATATTATTATTAAGCTTTTTAATCAAGATTTTTTGGTGTTTTACCTCCACTGTTGGCTGCCATTTTTAAAGAAAAAGAGAGAGAAAAGATGTGTTTTTTTTTGAGTTGAAATGAAGTGTGAGAGTTGTGTGTGAAAAGAGGTAAGGTATATATTGAAAGTTGGAGTGTAAAAATGCTAGTGAATGGTGATTGGTCCATGGCTTTATGATGACCGAATTTTGTCTTCAATATTCAATAGGTTATATATTTTCTCTTATAAAATTTATGTACTTGAATTGAATTGTATGTTAGGTTCATTTGAGTATGGGTAGTATAGATTTTGTGTAAGTATCTTATATATTTGGTTATTGGTTATTTGGTTTCATTGGTTTTGAAAAATGTAAGTATATACACATGTGTGTAGTCGTGTGTATATATATATATATATATATATATAGGTATGTATCCAATTACAATTTGGTTGTATTAAATTCAGTTGGAAGTAATTTATATTTTTATACATACTTATAGTTTTAAAGCTTATAAACTTTACAAGTTAATTATTTACCTATTTATCTATATACATTGCATTTTATGTTATAAGTGTTGTAATCTTATTACATTATAATTGTATTTATACTTTTTGTTGGACAAATTTAGATTAGCTTGCTATGTTTTACTTTTGATAGTCCATAGTTTATAGTTACATTAATTTTGAACCATTTTAGTTTAGCATTTCTAAGATAACTAGTCATTTAGGGGTTTTCTAGTAAGACTAATGACTAAGTATCACTTCTATTTGACATCTAAGGGTGTAACCTCTAATGGATCATCTAAAAGTTAATGTCTAAATAAATAATAATAATAAAAAAATTCTAGTCAGGATTTTGTGGGTTGTTACATCTTATAAATCATCATACGCATGTCAAACATTTAACACACATCATCATACATCAACCATCATAATGCAATAGGAAGATCACATTCCTACATGTGCCTAGCAACCTCAATCATCTCGTCAAGCATCAAAATCATCTTAATCATCTCAATCGTCAACAACAATAAGTAATAGGAATATCATATCCCTATATGTTCCTAGCAACATCATCAAACGTCAACAACAATAGGTTATGCCACAACAAAGCCAAGTAACTTACGTCACTTGTTAACAACTACATAGAATGTGTGAAGGCGGTCAAGTGACACACAAGATTGGATCATTAGGATCACCCAATAATGCTATTTTCGATTACAACCAACCATCAATCAAAGCTTTAGGGATTGGACTTGGAGAAAATGATGCTATACCTGAAAGGAATCTCAAGATACCAATTGATTGCTACAACGATTACCGGTTGACCCGAATCACCGATTCTAGACACAAAAACGTATTGAATCAATTATTAATCGATCAAGACCAGAGGTGAACGAAATCAATAGATGAAAATGATCAAAATTTGATAAGGATTACAATCAATACCTTGATGGATGATTATAAGATTGAAAACAAGCCCTACCTGAAATTGATGGAAAAGCAAGAGGAAAGATATGGAGGCACACACCCTTTTTTCACACACAAGAAATCTAGAGAATGAAAAGGTTTTAGGGTGGTCTAACCCTAATTAAACCTGGACCCAAAAGCTAAATGACCAAAATGCCCTTTAACTTAAATGTAATGACCGTTAACGCTCTAACTAATGAACCGGGAACTCAAACGACCAAACGAGCAGTTAATGGTAAACCGAAAACCATAATAACACCTCATAATCAATAACAACTCAATAAAGCATCACACTGACTATCTAATTAATAACAATTAATTATTTAGCAATTTAATCGATTAACGGTGTCAAGAATCAACTAACGGTCAAGCCAAAGAAATTGACGATTGACCAACGACAAAGTCAAAGTCTAAGATAAAAATGTTTAGGATGTTACAGGCTACCAACCACAATCACTTTTTGATGCATCAACTGAATGAAGTTTACTAATTTTATGTACGCTACAATTTAAATTTTATGAAAAAATTATTCATCGCTACGCATTTCGCGGGTACACTTTTAGTATATATAATAGTTTATTTGTTATATTTTTCATTTTTCGTTTGAAAGTTTTAACGTAACATAAAAACCCATTTTGACATCAATCATGAACTTTTAAGCAAAAGACTACTTAACTATATTTATATCATGTCATTTTTGGTAGCATAAACAATTATATTTTACCATTAAAATTTTTCCATAGAACATTGTAATTGTAAAAAGTTTAAAAAATTTCAGAAAACATTGTCTATTGATTAATCTACACTTCAATTATGTAACTTTCTAACATTTTGAAAACATTATATGAAAGTTAACATATAGTATTTTCTTTTGTTTAGTTGCAATTATCGAGTAAGTAACTAAGATTTCAACTGATCCGTGCATCGTATGGGTATAACTTTTTTTTTTATTATTATTTTAATAAAAGGTTGGATTGAGTTGGCCTGTGAGTGTAGATAGTCTAGTAATTAATCTAGTTTATTTTTTAACGACAACTGTCGAATGAAACTTACCCCCGCTGTCTAAAAGTGAGAGCCCACCTAGACCACACTAGTCGGTTGTCCTGACTAGATCCCACTACATCTAACGATAAGTAGGCATTCAAGGAAAAGATTAACGAGCCTAAATAAAACCTAAGGGTCATTAGGTTCTCATAATGTATGAGAATTTGATGGAATAAAATTTGAATTTTCTTTTTTGCATGTTATGTTAACATAGATAATTATAAAATCCATTTCACCAAGTTTTTATACATTCAAAGAACTAAACGGGCCTTAAATGTCTCACCAATCGATCAGTGGATCATTGAGTTATCTATCTATACTACTATATAAAACATTTTACCCCTCTCTCATTTTTTAAAAAAATGATTTGATATACTTAAAATGTCATTTCCCTTTATTCGTTATTTTAAACATCTTCACTTGATATACCTATAATACCTTTAATGAAATTAATTTACAACATCTACTCTTTAACTTCTAAAATAACTACACTACCTTTTTTTACATAAATAACATTTACATCTACCCCTTAACTTCTAAAATAATTATATTATCTCCTTTTACATCAATAACCTAAACTATTTGCCACCGTCGCAACCACCACCACCACCACCCGTCGTCTACGCCACCACCACATTACTGTTACCATCGTCGTCGCTACCACCATCGCTGCCGTATCGTGGAGTAATTAATCTAGTTCCTACACACTTTTAAGTTCAAACTCTATCATATATCCTCACTTAAATCCACGGACCCACAAATACACACACAAACCCGACTTCCCCCAAATTCAACCATCTTCTATCCATCTTTCTCCTTTAATAATATAAAACCCTAGAAACCCCAAATTCCATTCATGTCATGAAATTAAATAAAATCCATTATTACATATAATAATAATATATAGTAGGGCCAATTCACACAAACACACACAAACGGAAACAATGGCAAATTCATCACAGAGAGAGCAAGCACTCTCTCTGTTAGCCGCTGCAAACAACCATGGCGATTTAGCCGTAAAGCTTTCTTCTTTAAAACAAGCCAAAGATATTTTATTAAATTCCCCCGATCTTTCTCTTGAATTGTTTCCTTATTTTGTCGAAATTCAATCCTCTCATGAACCTCTTGTTCGAAAAACCCTAATTGAGTAAGCCTTCATTAATTTTCTCTTTTATTTTATTATTAATTCGATTATATATATATATATGTATTATATTATACATGTATATATATGTCATGTATATTGTGTTAATGCATCATCTGTTTCCACCCTAAATTTTTTTTATTTGAATTCTATATATGTGTATATATTGTATGTATTTTTCACAAATTGGGTATATTTTATATAAACTTGATGGATGATAGATAGATATAAAATGTGAAAGTTTTAAAAGTAATTTTTATTTTGAGGAATATGGAATTCGTTTTATTGATTTAGTGTTATGTTTCGAGTTTTAAATTCTTTGAGGAAGAGTTATTTTATTGGATTAATTTCTTAAAAAAAATAATGCTATTATACGTGTTTTTTACGTCATATATTGTAAACCGGTGCTGGTTTTGTTTACGTGGCAATTTATATGGCTGCCATGGCAGAAAGATATTTGTAACATGGTGAAGAAGTAACTCGATGAATACGATAGCAAGGAATTGAAAGTTTGATAAAGTTGGATACACACAATAGCTGAAAGTTTGATTAAGTTGGATACATTTTGGTGAATTGAATCGGTTTTTGTGTATGGGGATGTATATTCTTGAACACATTTTACATTACATTTATGATTCATTAAATTATTGCTAGATTGGTTATATGTGCATCTGGGTATCTGACTGTAATAGTAACTAGCCAGAAACTGATTGAAGTTATCAGTTTAATTGTTTCAGACGGATAAGGTTAGGATGTGTTTCTGTCAACGTCGGTATGATATTGTAGACAATAAGATATCTCATACTTTTATCACTGTCATTGCCGGCAATACAGTTTTCGGTTTCAGAGTAAAATGAATTTTATGCGGTTACTTACTTTTCATGTGACCATGGTTTGGCTTGATGCCGATTAGGATCTTGTTTCGAATTCGAACAAGTTTTTCTTTAATTCTAAATCTATTGTAACATTCTGGGCATCGACTACGTGTGGTCTTCTTAAGTCAATTATGTTTCGTTTGTCCATTTGTATCCAGTTACGTTAGCACGATGCATAAACACCATTGTGTTTACCTTGCTAGTGTCAGATGGGTGGCATATGTTTCTTTTTTACCTTCATGCAACAAAAGTAGACAAATTTAATGCCCGTGCTGTTTTATGAAATGGAATACGTCGGAAAGATGTGGAATAGTATGTTTTGTCAGTTTGCTTTCTTTCATGCTAATAGGATTTTATGCTATTGTAGGGCGATTGAGGAGATAAGTCTAAGAAAAATGGAGTATTCAGCAGTACTGATGCAAGTGTTGTTGACACTACTAAGTGACAATGATTCTGTAGTTGCTAAACAATCCATTGTTGCTGGCACACATATTTTGCAAAGTATTAGACGAGCTAGCATTGCAGGTCTTCTTTATATCTTTGTTTGGCTTGTATTGTTGTACATGCAAAGGCATCTAAATATTTTGACTATCAAATTTGAAATGGGTCACATTTATTTTGAAAATATCGACAATGCATTTAAGACGAGTAAATATTGATTTTTATATATAACTTGATTAGTTGAGATTAAGGACATGCTTTTCATGTTTGATGCTTTTTAAGATGCTGTGGTTGGCATTTGATTTGTACTAAAGGTTCGGTGATCGATGGTACCAGACTGCCAGAGGCAACGATATTCTGTTAGGCAATCATATGTGACCACTAATCTATAAACTATAATTTGCCAATGTTGCATCTTTCTGTGGGATGTACTAGGTAATCTTACGTATATAAAGAGAACTAAAGATATGGTGTTTTAAATATTTATCTTGGTTTCTTTTTTTTTTCTTCTAATTCTTGCATTTCCGCATCTTATTTAGTTGTTATTTTACCTTGACATCGTGAAACTTTGTTTTGAAAAATTACAGTTTCAGCGGCATGGTTTTGTTGAGCGATGGCTTGAAGATATCTGGTCTTGGATGATTAAGTTCAAGGATGCTGTCTTCCAGATTGCATTGGAGGTAGTACTACAAGCATTAGTAAAGCATAAATTTTTTATGAACTTCAGAGGACGTTTAATGTGATTTGTGCAGAGTGTCCTCATTGATATAAAACCTGGTGTTCTCTGCTATGCGTGTGTAAAGATCCATATATAAAGTTCGTTATTTATCTTTATAGGATTTGTGTAACTGGAAATATCTGAGTCGTTTATTGGTTCATGTTTTACATGTATAAACAAGCCAATGAGAGAAAAATAGGGTGTATCTTTACGGAATGAATTTCTTAAAGAAAAGTGGGTGCTGAATTTGCTCTTAGAATTGCTTTTTATGCTGTTAAAAGATATCTTTTTCAGTGTGTACATTTTTATCATTTGTGTTTTATGAGTTGTATTTGTTTAAGTGTTAGAAAACTAGTGGATTACCAGTTGGAAGCGACCTACTTGATACTTGATAGCCAAGCCAGGGGCATATTTAAAAACTTACCTTTAAGTTTATACAAAAAGTCCCTCCACATTCTTTTTGTATTAGGTGTTATTTCCCATTTTCCTTTTCTTATTTCTATCATAAAAGCTGATGCAATCTTACTTCTTAGTATTTCTAGTGTAATACTGATGTCTTTTGGAATCCGTTGGCTAACTTAATTGAACTTGCACTTGTAGGCTAAGTCTGTTGGTCCAAGGTTACTTGCTTTGAAGTTTTTGGAAACTTGTGTGTTGCTCTTCATGTCAGACAATGATTCTAGAGGTTATACCAATGAAGGTATTGGCTATCTTTCATTGATGTACATGGTTGTTTTTCTCTATTTATACATCATATTTGTTATGTTACTTTATGTTGATTTTTTAACCCTATTGCTGTTGCTATGGCAGTGCGTAGAAGTATATCGGTGTTCAATATATCATGGCTGGCTGGTGGTCATCCTGTTTTGGATTCAGTTGCACTGCAGTCAGAAGCACACAGATACTTCATGATCTTACTTGATTTGTTGAGATTGGCTAGTAGTCTCCCGGGCTCCATTACCATTTCTGTTGTTAATAGGTGAGATACCACCCATCTGTTTGCCTTATCTTTGTGGCTTGTGCATTCACTTAATATGCTTTTCATGATCAATATGTTTTGTGTGTTAAATGATTATTGTTTATAGTGGAAGGTAGATGACTTCAGTTACATGATTTTTGTCATGGCTGTAGCTGACTTGTTGGTGCTTATTCTCTTAATTCTTATGTCTGGGTCAAGTAATTGTATCGAAGTATATCTATGTTTAGTTTGCATTTGTTGAATGACAACATCCCGTTTTTTTGTTTGTCTAACGTGTTACCATTATGTTCTTCTTTGTAAAGTTGTATATGTATTCCCGACTTATCATATGATCTTTTGTGAATGTTACGAAGTTATCCGTGCTTTTGAGTCTTCAGTAGGCTGGTTACTGGTAGAGTGGTAGCCATCAATACTCTATTTTTTTGGTCAGTGAGATAGTTAGAAATATAAGTTTTGGGATCTATGAAAATAAATGTACATGAAAACAAATTGGAGGTGTTATTGGTACACCTTGAAGTACTTGTTTGTGGTATTGTTGCAGCATGTTTAGCAGCGTTCTGCAAGGTTAATGAGATTGGATGTATGCATGGAACTGCTGGATTGGTGGTTCAGATAATGGGAGGTTACAGTTAGCTGGTGTCAGCACCATATCCCAGCGAGCAGTGGTGATGGCTTATTTGCTTTGGGCTTCAGTAGAATAGCAGCACAGTTAATAGATTTTAAACTGTTTAAGATCTAATGTCCTTTTATTATCTCACTGTACATACATACCCTTGTATAAGTGTAACTAATTTGACCTTTGACATACTACAAATAACCGTAATAAATCAAATATGGTTGTTTGTTTATGGCAGCTCCAGTAAAATGTGCATCTTTTTGTTGGTTATGGCATTTGATTCTTGGTCGTTTACTTTCTGTTTTTCTGTTTTATACTATGGTGTACATGTCCTCACAGCCTATCGACCCACAGTTTTTGCATTTCAGATCTCAATGTCTCTTATATCGATATTAATGGAAGGGTTGTCACTTGCACAAAGAAAGTTGTTTTTGCCTCAAAAAGTATAGCGTGGCCAGAGAAGACATGAATAATAATGTTGGTGTATCAAATATGATTTTTTCTCTAATAAAACTCAAGAGATAGTTACTGTCGTTGAACAAAATCTGTTGCCGTCAGTAGGCATGCTTTATCTGCATCAATTCAGTTGTCAGTTTCATAAAAAAAAATGATACATGGTATTTTAAAACCGAGGAAATTATGGATGGGGACTTTGTTTTTTCTATATGAGTGAAAATATACCTCATTCAGGTTCAGGAGTTTGAAGGACAAGAAGCTATTGTATATTCTCAAGGGATAGCACATGTTAAATTTCTTTAACATTAAGCTAATGACATGACCTAAGTTGACACCGTGTACTATCTTTAAGGGTTATGACTGCAGCTGTTCCTGCCACAAATTTCCATAGCATCTTTTCATGCTCAGGATAACACACACACACACACACACACACACACACACACACACACACACATATATCAGACTCGTGCCGTCATTAGTTGTTATGCAGCTGTGTTAATTTATGTCCTCAACGTGTACAGGTTTAAAGGGTGTATGGCTGTATACTGGATAAACTGATATTTGTATGGTGGCATGGTGCTAGTATATTTCCTGGTGGTGTTTCATGCTATACATTTAGGCTGCTGATTATATGGTGACAGTTAATCTGCAGATCTACAGTGAAATGCTATTACTTTCTGATTCATTCCACTGTTCTTTGTTTGATATCAGTAGAATTCCCTGAGCATTTAATATTTAGTCTCGATGTTGTTGACTCGTTATCACGTTATAATGTGAAGTGATATCGTGGTTAATTGATGAGGTTTATGTTCCACAGGCATGTTTATCTTAATAATTGGGCCTTTGTGTTATTGGCAGCAATTTTTGTGAATAATTGACTTTATATCTGTTATTTATTTATATATTTAAGGCTGCTTGAGTTATTACATGGATTTATTTGCTAAATCAAGTGGTGATCTTCATCTATTTTAGTAGTTACTTGTCACATTGTTACTCTTAAAAAGCTGACAGGAATCTGTTCAATGAATGCGTACGCATTATGTTGACCTCTAAATTATTTAGACTTATGGTTTGCATTTATTTTCAGTCTTGCTACCATTGGCCGAAGGAAGCAGATCCAGTATAGCTCTGTGCTTTCTGCACTGCTTGATTTCGATGCTAATTTCATAGCAAAAGGAGCCCATAATGCAAGCATACAGTACTCTCTAAGAACTGCTCTCTTAGGATTTTTGAGGTCTACACACCCTGTTATCATGGAGGTAATTGTTCATGCAACATGGTCAAGATGATACATGTATATATAACCGGGTGGAGCTTTCAAGAGCCATTTGTTTAGTTTTTAAGTGCTGCACCATAATTTTTGTTTGTTTTTCGTGATAATGCTGCTATACTAACTTGCGGTAATTTGTTATATTATTAATCAGTCAAGAGAGAAGCTGCTGAAGGTTTTGCGGGCAATGAATGCTGGGGATGCGGCTGACCAGGTGTTGCGACAGGTCGATAAAATGATAAGAAATAGCGAGCGTACTTCTCGGGATGCTCGTGCAAACAAGGTAATATTTACATGGAAATAGTGGTTCACCCTCTTCTTTGAAGTAGGGAAATTTTGGGTTTATCTTTGTGAGAGTAACTATTTAATAATTCTTTTAACAGCAAACTCATGTACCCCATACCCAAGTGGGAGTTGAACCACCACTTGATTATGTGTTATTGAGTAATCAGAGTCACATAATCAACTGTAATAAATGTCTGGTAGACCATATTGTTTGAGTATGTTTCTGTTGCATGAAGTTGTAATTATTACATAAAAGTATTTCAGTTGTTTGAGAAACTCTTCTTTTCTAAAAAACTAATAGACAAAATGACCAAAAAGGACATCCACATGTTGTAGTATTTAAATCTTAACTCATAAGATTATATTTTTTTACCAACTATAAGATTACTTTCAGTGAATCATGTCTTCACAAATTGTTTTGGAACATTTGTCATTCCATTCCTTAATTTATAATTAAAAAATGAGAAAGATTGCTGGAAATCCTTTAAACTGGGGGAACAAGGAGGGGTGAGTAAGATTGATATTCTTTTAACTTAAATAACTAGTTTTGTTGTTGCCGGTATGTAACTGATTTCCGAATCTGATTATCTGAACAGTAAATAATCAGACTCACTTTATATACACACTATAAACTGGTTATTCGTTATTGTGACTCACTTTTCACTTCGATAGCTTGCATTGTAAACACTACCGTACACTTTTCTTTGTCTGATTACTGGCATTCTAATTTTGTTCAATCCTCTTTCACTCTCCAGGACGAGCAACCATCAAACCATATGATTATGTCAGGGGACTTACCTAGGAAACGATCAGCCCCTACGGATCAAGACCATATGGTTTCCTCTGATTTAGCATCAAAAAGGAGCCGCTATGCCTCTAATAATGATTCAGCACATGATCACTCAATAAATGGAGGGTCGACCAAGATGCCGCCACTAGATAATGGTCTGACCCCTGTTGAACAAATGATTGCCATGATTGGTGCTTTACTTGCTGAAGGAGAAAGAGGTGCTGAATCTCTTGAAATCCTTGTATCACAGATACATCCAGATCTTCTAGCTGACATTGTTGTGACAAATATGAAGCATTTGCCTAAAAGTCCTCCCCCAATAACGAAGCTTGGTAGCCTCCCTGTATCCCGATCTTCGCAGGTTGCACCAACTACACAGAGTTCTGTGCTTTCAGCAAATGCAATTAGCACAACGTTTCCCACTGCTGCCACTTCTATTAGTCTCCAAGCAGATACAAAACGTGATTCACGAAGGGTGGGTTTTTTTATCTGCTTGTATTCGTTTCTTGTTTTCTTTGGTAGTGGGCAATTTGACTGATTTACTAATGAATGGGTTGATTTGAACTAGTTCTATATTGAGCGTGTCATACGGATAATATAGTGTCATATGGATAATATTACACTGAGCAATAAAGGAAATAACGCCGCCCAAAAGTTTTAATCGACAAAACTTTCTAAATCATTTTATTCAAAAGTTTAATTTTTATTGAAATTGTACACTTTCTTTAATCATGGGTTACCTTTATTTATTATTTTAAAAAGTACAAGTTTTATGACAAAAGTATTTCTCATCAACCCACCCGAGCTGCTCCTCCCAATTGCCACCTCTAGTTTCTCCCCTCATCGAAATAAAGTTTCTATTGTGATGTTTTACAGGACCCACGACGCCTTGACCCACGACGTCCGTCATTACCAGTTGATACTCCATCTGAGCATATTGAAGATTTTGGTTTAGCAGAGTCTGAGGTTGACACTTCTTCCTTGTCTAAAAGACAATCTCTGCCACCTGTTGTACCAAGTTCCGACAATGCACCGGATATGCTTATGTCCAAATCGGAAACCATGTCGCTCATCCCTGAACATATTACAGTTCCCCAAGATCAGGTTCCGGATGAACAGGGCATGCAAGTTGGTACTGACATGGAAAGTAATATTACTTCAGATGTAGCAATGTCTCCCATTGATCACGTTAACAAGGACTCAGATGCACAAGTGTCAACAGATATTGTAATGGCGGATGATGACCACCAACTCTCGTTAGTGGAAGCCGACCAGCTTTCACCAAGCCCAGTGGACACACCCGTCTTGGAGGAAATCTCTGTTGATTTACCCGTGGTTCCATCTTATGTGGAATTGACAGAAGAACAGCAAAGAGATATAACGAAATTGGCAATTAAAAGGATTTTAGACTCTTATACGCAATTAAGAGGTACAGAGTTTTTGCAGACACGGATGGCATTGCTTTCTCGACTAGTTGCTCAGGTGGGGGTCGACTCCTCTCTTGATTGGTTAACGTTTGTGAAGTTTAACTGCTTTTCTTGTTTTCCCTTTGGGGAGACACTGCTATTGTTTCTAGCTTTGTTCAACCTATTATTACATATGATCACTGGATGTTTATTTACAATGTATGACAACTTTGTAAAAGTGACCATGACATCTTTTATATATGAGTTATATAATATATATATTCTTTATAACATAATTAATCTTTGACGGTTTAATGTGGCTATTGTTGCGATGTGGCATGTTCAAGTATTCTTACTGTGTGAGCTTTTGTAAGAAGTGCCCAATACGTCAGTGACAAGGTCAGTTAAATCATTTATAAGAAATTGAAGATACAAGCTTCTTGTTCAGTTATCCGAAGTATACCAGTTTGTAGGTGTTAGTAACTTCTTCCTGCTAGGTTACTGTGTGTGTCAACTATTTTGAGCAGAGTATCGTGGGAGAATAAGATGACTTGCTGCTTGTGACGTATATCTGCTGAAAGTCATTAAAGTTATATTCAAACAAATATCTTAAATGGACATAGTCAAACTATCAGGTTGTGAACAGGAGCCATTGTGAAATAATCAGGATGGTGGTCATCCCATAACAGATAGTATTAGCATGTAGTCAACCCCATAGTTTGACTAATTCGTTTCAATGATATGGATATACAAATTCTGCATGTTATTTACCAGGGTGTCTACAGATCCCAGACTGAGTAGACGAATATGAGAGGATTTACTTAATGTTTGCTACCTATTACATTAAGCAGACATTCATAATCCTAAAATATAGTGATAAAAGAGTCCTGCATCCAAGTAGTCAGATGATCCTTATAAGTATACGGTCTTCTACTGATGCTGCAAATGATTTTAATATGATCTACTATTTCACCTCCAGTTCAGGGCAACATCAGTTTTACTTACCTGATTCTTGAATTCGTTTAGACTGGACATCCTTTTGTTTGATTTTAGGCATGGTTAATTATTCTTCGTGCTAAAACTGCTGTATATATATATATATATATAACAAACTGCTGTATTTTTGTTTCATTGAATGAGTTTTGATCAATGTAAAGGTGATTGGACATTATAATAATTTGTTTTTGCAAGCTAAAAACTGTTGCTGAAACCCAATATTTTTGGCTGCACATTGGTTGTCTAGTTGTTGAATTATTATTCTAGGCAAGCTCATAAGAGAACTCTCTTGTGTTTGTATGGGAAATGTGCAACATCTATATGCAGCAATTTTATTCGAGACATTATAGCAAGAATTCTAATAACATTTATATCATGCTGCAGGTCAATGCTGATGAAGATGTAATTTCAATGATACAAAAGCATATTGTCTCAAACTACCAGAATCAGAAGGTATCTGCTTTAAATTTCTTTAATCTTGTTTGATGTTGGATTTTAATATGCATTTGCATTTTCACCAGGGGCACGAACTCGTTATGCATGTGCTAGACCACCTGCATGCTCTCGAGATTTCAGATTCATCTGAAGATTCTTCAGTGACTATTGTATATGAAAACTTCCTTCTGGGAGTGGTAAGAACTTGTAATGTAGCGACATAAATCTCTAAATTTGTGGAATTTTAGATTGATTGAAAAACTTCTTTTTTGATTTAGGCAAAGTGTTTGCTGGATGCTTTGCCAGCAAATGATAAGTCCTTCAGTCGGCTTTTCAGTGAAGCTCCTTCTTTGCCCGAGTCTGCATTCAAGCTCCTTGATGATATATGTTGCTCAGATAATAATTATGGAAAAGATCTTCGGGATGGTGACCGTGTACATCAAGGTCTTGGTTCTTTGTGGAGCTTAATTTTAGGACGTCCTAACAATTGTCAGGCCTTTTTGGATATCGCTTTGAAGGTAAATTTGCTTACATGTTACACGGAATTGTTTCTCCATCTGTCAAATTCTTGCGTGTTGCTTGTCGTATTGCTTCTTACATTGATACATTTTGAAATGCAGTGTGCTGTTCATCCAAAAGATGACATCCGTGCAAAAGCTATCCGATTGGTAAGGAAGGGGGATCACAACTTATATTTTTGTTATTCCTGTGGGCTTTTAACAGTCTCATTTGGTGACACTTGATGTTTTTTACGTTGTTTTATAATGTATGCGATGCTGTGGTTTTTTTTATTTTTTATCACAGTCAAAACTAGTTTGATAAAACTAATTCGCTTTCATAGAAAAATGTCAAAATAAGAGAAAAAGATGGAGATGTGAACCACAAAAGTTACAGTCTCTAGATTTCACATAATTTTTTGTGAACTGATTAGTGTTTTCAAAATAAGCAGGCAGTTTCTGTGTAGCAGCCATTTTAATTATCCTGTTTTTCTTTCCAAAACATAAATGAAAATCTAACCAAGAGTGTTGCCAGACAATATAAAGGGTTTTTTTGGAATTTTTGATTGGAAAATTCGAGCTCTCCTTGGTTAAAGTTTTGTTTGTTTCGGTTGTCAGGTGGCAAACAAACTTTTTGTAATCGATTACATCTCAGAGAAAATTGAGGATTTTGCTACAAATAAGTTGCTGTCAGCTGTCAATAGACCAGTATCAGATGCTGGACTGTCAATCTCAGGTCTTGATGAGCAAAGAACTGAAGGACAGGTGCGTTATGTTTAATTAACTCAATAAATTTTGAGTAGATTTTGCTTTTCCTATATATATTCTTGTTAGCGTCTATATCTTTATCTCTCTAAAAAGGTGGACGTTTCAACCTATTTACTTTGAATGGGTTGATTTTGGATGTTTATTTGATTAATCTCCTACACGATTTCTATTCTAAGATTGATATTTTGTTTTCACAATTAATACATTACTTATCTATCAGACAAAAAAACCCAATCTGAGCTTGCCCAAACCAAAATGACCCATTTCAGTTAGAACCCATTTTGACTCGTTATCCATCATGTCCGCTACTCACCTTTATTGCTTTACAATAGTGGTTATTCTATTTCTGTTATGTTCTTTATTTCATTATTATTTTCAGATGGGAAGTCAAGAAACATCAATTAGTGGCTCCCAGATTTCAGAGCCAGGGACTTCTGAGAATGATTCTGCTATGGGAGGACAATCTGATTCCCAAAATGATTTGTCAATGTCACCTGCTCAAGCTCAACAACATCTTTCTTTGTTTTTTGCTTTATGTATCAAGGTTTGTTTTTCAGTTATTGCCACGCAAATGGTTATTCATGTTCTGTTTCAGTTTGGAAATAGTGTTGATATCATGACCCTTTCCGTGTGTCTGTTTTTGCTGCTGTGCAGAAGCCTAGTCTTCTTCAACTTGTATTTGACAGATATGATCATGCTCCAAAGGCTGTTAAGCAGGTGGGATTTCTACGAGATGTTCTATTTAAAATATATATCATATATCTGACATCCTTTTATTTTCTGATACTGTAGGCTATCCATCGCCATGTTCCTATTCTTATCCGGGCCTTAGGTCCCTCATATTCAGATTTACTCAAGATAATCTCGGATCCACCTCAAGGAAGTGAAAACCTACTAACACAGGTGTAAATTCCTTCATTTAATGTTTCAATGTTTTCCCCCATTTATGCCTTGCAAAATAATAACTTAATATGATCTTATGGTTTTTTACAAGGTGCTGCATGTTTTGTGTGAAGGCACAACACCTTCTGTTGATCTGGTTGCAACTGTCAAGCGATTATATGAAACTAAACTTAAGGTGATAGATTTGACGAATTTCTGTTGGTCCTGTACATTTCAACATGTTTTTGCAATATTCTTTTTACATGGTTTTTTTTCTTGCAGGATGCTACAATACTTATTCCGATACTGTCTACCTTTACCAAGAATGAGGTATCCTTCTCTTTTCTTTAACTTTTTTGTTGGTTGGTAAAATTAGAAATCAATAGGCTTTAGGGGATATATAAAATAGTTTTGAGATGGAAAAACTGTTAGATTCTTGTAAATAATTTAGTTGTCCTGAAAATCTGAATATTTATTCTTGTGATTTAGAGTAACTTGGATTTTTGTTCTAGGTTTTGCCTATTTTCCCCCATCTTGTTCAGCTTACATTGGACAAGTTTCAGATGGCGCTGGCTCACATACTACAGGTTCTAGTTATCCTAGTCTCATATTTGGTACTACATAATTAACATATTAATGAAAATGAGTTATTTTATCATCATCTTAAGAAAAAGATCAAAATTTGTTTAGCAAAGTATGTTGGTATTATAATTTCACACATCTGTTATGACAGGTTTGACCTGCCCATTTTGTCTATCAACTTTTCACTTGACAAGTAACAGTATGTGGTACTTCTAGTTAGAAGTTTGTTTGTTGTGCAGGGATCTGCCCATATGGGGCCTGCACTAACACCAGCAGAAGTACTAGTTGCAATCCATGATATAAACCCTGAGCGGGACGGCGTTCCCCTTAAAAAGGCATGTCTGCTCATTTTTTCATTTGCAATGTCTAACACCAGCCATATTTACTCTTCGAATTTGTGACTTATTCCAGATAATGGATGCTTGTTCAGCGTGTTTTGAGCAACGCACTGTTTTCACACAACAAGTTTTAGCGAAAGCATTAAACCAAATGGTATTATTGTTCAAAATTTTAAACTTTCAAATTAGTTTAAAGTGTGTGTAATTCTAATATCTTTTTTATTTTTTGCTACTACTTATAGGTTGATCAAACACCTTTACCTCTTCTCTTCATGAGGACAGTAATCCAGGCGATTGATGCTTTCCCCAAGCTGGTATCTACACATATTAGATTGTTCCGATTTCTCGATTGATTTTGTTTCATATATATCCATTATAATTACAGTCTTCAGTTTGCCTTGGATGAAAGTATTTGTGTATCTATAAATATTGGATTGTATGTGAATGAAAGTAACACAAACAACACTGTTGTTGCATGAGAAACTTAGATATTGCATAGTGGCTCATATATTCTTTCTTTTCCTTTTTTTTTTCTTTATGCAAGTCTAGTGATAGAAGTATACTTTTCGTTTTGATAACTTGAAGGATATTTTATCACTTGATAACACTCATGTTTCTATATCCAGGTTGACTTTGTTATGGAGATACTTTCCAAACTTGTTAGTAAACAGGTGCGTTGTTTATTGCTGTGACACATTTATTTTTGTTGGTTTAGTAAAAGTGACAAGATGGGTGGGTACTGGGTATATGGAGGGTATGGCGATGGGCCAAAACAGGTTTGGGTTGAAACAGGTCATTTTTACCATGTGGCCGGGTCCGGCCAACTTGCAGATGCTTCTGTTTTTGTCCATTTTCAACTTTTTCATAAATAGTTAATGCATTAATGATGTTTATAAGGATAATATAGAATCTTGATTAAACGATTTAGGAGGCTGTAAGCAGTAAAATAGACTCTGGTCAGTCTGGTGATTTGATACCTGTTTGACTCGTTCATCTTTTAGCTAATTTTTCCTGTTTTGACTTTATTGACCCGTTGTAGACAAGAAAACCCAAACCGACCAATTTATAAGTAGCAAAATTACCACCTCTAGTGTTGGTAGGGTAGCTATCTAGGAGTACTGCATATAGCGTCCCTGGTTCGAGGTGCACAAATGATCCCTATCAGAATGCTCACCTTTCTATCTGGGGGGATGTCTTCGCAGTAAAGGGCAATCGTGGCAAAATCAATGGGTTGGTCGCTAGCGGTCAAAACGGGTAAATTTTAAGGAAGCTCAAAATGGATGGAGCTTGGGGTTGACGTAGCAATGCCTTTTATTGATTTTAAATTAAGTATGGTTACAAAACTATCTTATTGAGTCAAATGGTCCAATCTTTCTGAATATAGTAAATTAGGAGGTTCTTACACTTGAGTATGCTGTCTGTAACTCTTAAGTTGTTAGACCTGTTTGGCCGCTCTCTTTTCTAGCTGTGGTTTTTGAATTTTATTCTGTTTGACCTGTTTGCTATAGAGCTATACCCAAACTGACTCATTTGCATACAAATGATCTGGCATTGTTCCCTCTAGATTCTAATGTTAGTCAACTATTCTCCCTTGATTCTGGAAAGTAGGAAAAGCCAAAGAACTTTTTTGCAACTTGCTATCCTTTTATGCAAGAGTTAACTACCATAAATATTACTTTGTGTGTCACATAACTATTTCTGTGGTTGATCTAGGTGTGGAAGATGCCGAAATTGTGGGTTGGATTTTTGAAATGCATTTCACAAACGCAACCACATTCTTTTCGTGTATTATTACAAGTATGTTCGTTTCCAATCCTTGTGATCCCCCTCAAATGTTCTTCTCTCCTTTTGCAACACATTTAATCTGTTAGTATAATATTGAATTGTTTTTTTTGCAGTTGCCATCACCACAACTTGAGGGTGCTCTGAACAAATATGGTAGTCTCCGACGCCCGCTTGCTGCATATGCCAATCAACCTGGTGTCAAAGCTTCATTGCCTAGGTATAGTACTATAGTTTTCATAGTATTGTTGAACGGATAAAAATCTTTGCCAAGTGCATTCACATATTGTTTTTTGTATTCAATGTCGTTTCTTGCTTATGTTCCATACTACCATGTGGGTTCAATCAGATGAGGTGGTATAAATTTCAAACTTATCTCACACAGAGACTATGAATGAAATGTATGGATGATTTAGGACAATATGAACTACAATAATGATCAAGTGTTTAAAGTTAGGGGTAGCTTGGTAATTTTACATTTGTCTTTATAGTCAGTTTGCTACATTGTTTTCAGCCATAAAGAGCTTTAAAAAATAATTATTGTATTTAATTTCTTTGGTTTGTCAAACACTCATCTAATCTCTATTAGCATCTAAATCTCAGGCCTACTCTACAAGCCCTTGGTCTTGCAAGTGAACCACAATTGCAGCAACAAAATCATGCTGCTTCTTTCAACAATCCAGACACAAGTGCCAAAGTTCAAGGGACATCATGACAATAATAATTTAAGGACTACACAGTTTTCAGAAAACCGCCTTAAAGAACCTTTTTTCCGAGTGTGCAAAGAGGCATGGGACCCTTTTGTTTTTCCCCGAGTAAATATAGTTGAATTCAACATCTGAGATATCATGTTGTTTATCGAGAATTCGTAATCAAAGGGGATCCTAGGTAGGGGTCGGCTCGTGTAGACTGGGGTGTATCATTAATTCATTATCTTTTGTAATTCTTTCTTCTATATGATTCAGAGGTAGTATTGTAGGAACCTTTATAAAATAGCACTTACTCGAGTACATCTCATATGGATACTGAGCAAACACGAACAGTTTCCACCTTCATGATGCTCCGTTTATAAATGTTCCAAAAGTTACTGTATAATAGTTTCTTTTTGCAAGATTATCAGTTGGAAATGAACGCAGTATTGAGTTCTATTTTTGAATCTTTTTAAACCGATCTCTGTTGGCATGTATCAAGTGTCATGAACTACCCGCATGAAATGACTGCGGGTCGTTTTTCAGATAGGAAGATGTGCCAAAAAAAATCATTGATGGAAACTTTCATATTGGAAAAGTAACTTTCTAGTTGAGAAAAGTCGACTGTCGTTATCTTTCATATCAAGTTATTACAAAGCAGGAAGCTGACTACCCACAAAGCAACTAGTTTCGATGTTTCTAAAATTTATTAGTCTTCATGACACCCTGGACCTAATTCAATATCGAGTAATCCAGGTGTTCAAAGTCCAAACCACTCGACTAAAGTGGTCAAAACTAATGTTATCGTCCTGTTCAGGGGTGGAGTCATGTGGAGGGTAGAGTTGGCCGTGACCAACCCTAAAAGAATAAACGCTAGTATATTTTAGCCTTATTTTCTTGTATAGGTAAATTTCGGCACATCCAAAATACTATTTTGTCACTTGTTTATATATAATAAATTTTTTGGCATACCTTAAACCAAAATCCTGGCTCCGCCTCTGGTCCTATTGATGCTAGAACCAAACAGGACTCGGCATGTATCTAGTATGATTCAATTAGCAAAATGTTTTGACTTAACCAACATGCTACTCACATGTGTAATTTCGAACTTGATCATTTCTTAACACAACGAAATCAAGTGATCGAGAAAACACAAAGCGGGCCTATATACTATTTCACTCATTACTTTACTTAAAACATTCCAAAATGTGGCCGGTTTTTGGATCCTTTGGAAGACAAGAAATGAGGTGGGGTTTCGTAACCATTAACGAAGAAACGAGTTCTTATTTAATTCTGTACTTGGCTTATCTTACTCTTGGTTTTCATCTAGATGTACTAAGTTGAATATCTCTTGGATTGAGTGGCTTAAAAATCCACTTTTATCACTATAACGTTCATTCGGTTTTATCAGTTGAATTCTTATCAACCGATATATATTATATCCTCTATTAAGAGAATCTCAAATGAACAGTAAAACACAAGTTTTAAAGCATAATGTACAACTATTAAAGCAAGCATAATGTACAACTATTAAAGCAATAACATATATATTTAGTTTGCGATTTATAAAATGAAAAGCTTTTAGAAGAAGTGATCAGTGGTCTGCTTTGTTTGTGGGAGGTGAAGAGTTCGAAACTTAACCCCTCTTTCCTCCTTTGCCCTTTTTTATTGTTTTAATATTTTTGGAGGATTATGTCATTTACATATTAACCACTTCTATTTTTTTTAATTATTTTTTTTTAATTTTGAACATTTTGTACTCTTTTCTTTTCCTTCTTTTACTTTTTTAATTTTTTTTTAAAACATTTTTTATACATTTTGTTGTGTTTTCTTTTTTGTTTTCCTTTGATATTTGGCTTTTTTTTTTTTTTTTTTTTTTTAACATTTTGTTTACATTTGGTTATATTTTGGGTAACATTTTTTGTTAATATTCTTTTTGTAAATTTCTTTTTGTTTTTTAGCATTTTTTTTTCTTATAACATATATTGTTTTTCTTATTAGACTTTTCATTTGTTTTTTCTCCAACTATTCTCTTTTTGCTAATATTTTTGTTCACATATATCTTTTCCGGAATTCTTTTTTCCCTTAACTTTTAGTTGTATTTTTTTGGATTTTTTTTGAAACATTTTGTCTCTTGGTGATTTACATAAACATATGGTGATGTTGTGATATTGATCTTAAAAAGAAAACGGATAACCGTGAACATGTGGAGTGAACTATCCTTTTGTTAATAAAGGGGATGTGAATAGTACACGCCAATCACTATTCGACATGCGTCGAACCTGTTTGTTTTTCTTTAATCATTTAGTTTTGAACCTTCTATTCTGAACCATTTTGTTTTTTTGGTTTTATTTTTTTTTATTTTTTTGGGGGGTTGGGGAGGGGGAGGGTCCTTGGTTCTTGCAACTTTTTTTTCAAAACGTGGTTATAGTATTGCTCTTTATCTAATACATATTTGATTACCAGTCAGGTGACACCAACCAAACTTTTTCTTATTTCTCTTGCACCTTTATTTTGGTTATCTTGCACAAAATAATTATATGTATTCAATATTAATATTCTGTTAACATATTTACGATGTTGTGTTTGTAGTATTGTCTTTAAAAAACAAAACGCAAAAAAAGGATAATTGTAACCCCGCAACGCAAAGTTTCCGAACTACCTAGTTATAAATAAAATTTGCTGTTCAAAAAACATTCCAAAATAAATTTCTGTTTCATTTATTGAAACTGATATATAGACACAAACTTGCCCTTCATTTTTCAAACTTTCAGGGCCCTTTGAGCTCACAAGAAACACTTTATCGTACTGGATGCTTCTTCTTGACCCCACAAAGTCTAATGATTGCATTTTTCACTCAATGTTGGGCTATTTTGCACAACAAATGTATATCCTATTGTTATGAAGCTCATATCATATCCAAATAATCTCATACGTTAATGTATTCAAAATGTATCCCTTAACTATAATCGTATTCATTGTATCTATTCAACTTTCAAAATTTTAACATTTTATGTACCCGACCAATAAAAAGCTTGTAAACTGACAACCTGATACTTGATGTGACAGCATATATTGATGCCACATACACGGTTACATACAAGTTAAAAGTTTGACTGTTAAATATGTACAATGAACACGATTATTGTTGGATACATACAATAGACATTCATGTATCATTGGATATTTTTTGAAGCTGTTAACCCTATATTTTATAATTTGAAAACCACATAAATTCCTATCCTTGACTAGTTTCTGTATATTTACAAACTCTATGGCTTTAGACCATTCATTCATGAATCTATGTAATAACTAATTAACACGTTTGTTCAAGCTGGCTTCCGATCTAAACTTGCGATTCATGAAAAAACGTCTTAAACTTTGTTTACGTAAGGCGATACGTACGTCACCTAAGTTCTCCATATCCATAGTGACTTAGTGCCGTGGTGTGTGGAGAGTTTAAATGGCGCGAGTATCACATTTTTCTTCAATGTATGACACAGTTAAATATTAGACAACTAGTATTGGACGGGACATATAAATAATCGAATTATTACTTTTGAATATAAGAGGTGGTAACAATAGGTAGTCTTATATTATCTTAAAAAATATGAATAGTATCATCCTATCCTATCTGATAAATTTTTTAACACAAATCAACATAAAATTAATATAAAACAAAAAGAAAAAGAATTAAAAAAAACGATGTTTAAATATTTATTAAATGAAAATATTATAGTAATGACACATAGGATTTTATCGTATATGACAATCTATGAGAAGATTTGAAGATATAAATTTTTATATATAAAGAGGGATATACAGAGATGCTATTGGGAAGTTTTATTATCTCTACTATATTATAAAGCAAAAGTAAGACGTCTTACTTTTTAAATTTTTTAAAAACTAAATATATTTGGAAAATATTTAAGTAATACATGATCAATGATGTATATTTCTTATTATGTATTTATTAGGCCTCTCCCTATCCTGACGCCGTCATCATCTCGTCTTGACTGCCACATCAGCTTTCTCTCTCCAAGACACACCCAAGAACTACCCTCTCCCTATCA
>JAOXNX010000032.1:11232428-11248880 GCA_028566075.1 Solidago caesia
ATGTACGGTTTTTGAGATAAAAGATTTTGAATGAATTAGATGAAATGGAGGAGAGAGAAAATGAGAAAGAAATGTGTAGCTGAGATTTGTTCTTTTGATTTTTTTAAAATCTCAATCTAACTTTTCCATAGCATATGAGAGATATATAACTTACGAAGCATTATCGTGCCTGCGTATCAAATAAATGGAGACAATCGACTAATAATTAAATGCTGATTTTGCCAGAGAACAACACACGGTGCGAGATTAAAACCCTAGACATAAGACCGTCTTTAACGCTTGGTGTATTGTCGGCGTTGTCTGTCCAATACGCCGGAAGTTCGATGCGGTCGGTTAAAGGCGTCGGCGTCTTCGTCAGCGTATCCCCCCAGCGCGGAGGCCACCGCGCTGCTGCTCTTGATGTATTGGCTTCTTGATCCGTTTATTTATTTATATATTTTTTGGTTTTTCCTTGTAAACCTAGATGTGTTAAAAAAAATAAATTCACTGTTTTTTTTTTGGGTGTTCAGCGAAGAAGAAGAAGAATAAAGGTTTGGTGGGATTGGTCTATTCGTCCATTTGACTTCTCTCTTTATTGCAGTATATTATATTATAATTATTATTTTTAGTTTACACCCTTTGAAATATTATACTTTCTATTTTAAACCCCTATTGTATTATTAAGTTTTAAGAGCAGATCATTCATACAAGTTTTTTTATATTTTATTTTTCGTTTTAATTATATATATATATACATTTTAAGTCGGGCTTACAGACAGTAAACTTTTGTCTTTTCAGACTTTTACCACCACACTTTCACTTTTTTTTACATTTTTCACCTTTCTCTTCTCTCTCGGTCTTCTCTCCCGCTCTTCTCTCCGATTAACCGCCTCCTTTTCCGGCGTAACTGGCTCCGTTCTTGGGTCCACTTGAACCGTTGGTCGGCAGTTTCTCTTCAACAGTCTGAATTCCATGATAATCTATTGTGTTAAAATTAGGGTTTCGCTATTTTGGGGATTTCATGTACAGGTTTGCTTTCATGATTTTGCGCCTCTTATGGAGAATCTGTAATGGTATGATATTCATGCTTCGATTCAAACAAGGTATCTTCTTTGCTTTTATTGGTTGCATCGTTCGAATTATTTGGCTATTTTGTATGATGCCTTATGTCTTGTGCCTTTAATGGTTTCTGCTGTAAATCTTGAAATTTGGATAATATTCAGTTATAAAGATGTCTTCTTGATGACTCAGAGAATTTGTGGTTATTGTTTTCGGTACGATAAAGATTGCAATCTTTTGAAACCTATGAAGTTTGTTGTAATTGTTCGAATAGATGCCTCTAATACAACATAGGAGAACCTCAAACAAAGCTACAATGGAATGTTGAGGCCCCCTTTTATATAACCATCGACAATAGATGTAAACCACACTTTTTCTCAACAAAATTGTTACACTCACTAGCTCATCCACTATGGTCAAAATTCTCCATGTTTACCTTACTTTAATAGTTACATTGCTATAGAAATTTTACATCGGAATCGTACATGATTTTTATGTCACCTGATGTTAGTTCATTGCTTGCAGCAGTGCACTTGATAGAAGCATTCTAAATATTATCAATGGGATTGTTTTTATATAAAGATAATAATGCCCATATGCTAATAATGCTTTATTTTTATATTTGTGCCAAGTGACAAGCCTATTAACATGATGATTTACCCTACTGTCGCTCAGTCATCCTCAAGTCTATATGAGTTGCATTCTATATTAGTAGAACTTTGTGTTGGTAGAAGGATTTATAGAGGTCAGGTGGTTATAAAAGTCTTCAATTTATTGTACTGCGGAATAATTGATTATATAAATAACGGCACTACACTAACCTGCAGGAAATGAAGAAGAAATCAACCTACAAAAGGACAACAATGCCAAAGGGAAAATACATGTAAATTCTTTTACAACACAGATAGTGATGCTTAATAAAGGATAATAGCTTCTGCATTGTTATAATTCTAACTTATAGATAAATCGTCTTTTTCATGACTTGATCAATCTTTAATTTCACTGGTGAAGATAGATGCAGATTTTAAATGAGCAAGTACCAAATGTGTCACCCATTGATGGAAGATTGTTTCTATTGGTTGAAGTCGGATGTGCGGTACAAACGCTAGCTTTTGGTGCCAAAAGTGAAGGAACCTCATTTGTAATTTTCGTCTTCCATTTTTGTAAAGCATTTGACTTGGTACGTTAATTGATTTTGATGTTTACCAATTTTATGACCTTCCAGTTTCAATGAACTGAGAGACCAGAGTCACTTGCACGATCAGTTTGAAACTGAGGCTTTGCATGAGGATTCTTGTAAATTGTCATGCTACCGGCATGGAAGTGCATAAGGACATCATGGAATCGCAAATATGAATCCTTTGCTGGCATATATGAATATAACATTATTAAAATACATTACAACTTAGCAAATGTATAATGGTTATGATGTAACAAAGACACTGACCCGTTTGTATGGTAAGGTTGTGTTGATTATTCTGTTCACATGTATAAGTATAATAACCCGTCGCAACGCGCGGGGCGACATTCTAGTTATTAATTAATTAAATACTTTTATTAATATGATATGCTTTCTAATTCATTATAAAATGTTTTATAACTTAATATAATGTAGTTTTTAATATTGATATAAATGATGATGTGGCATCAACAAACTGAGTTTTCAGTGTGGGAGTTAATGGTAAAAGTGATTCAGTGTGATGAGTTAGTGTATTGCTGACGTGGAACCAATAAACTGAGTTTCAGTGTAGTGGGTTAAAGATGGTCTAACACATATACACACGCAATAAGCACAGAAAAAGGAATTAAACCGACTCAAAGTTGCAATTTGGTCCCTATTTTATCATACAATTCGTAAAAATGGTCCAAATCTTTTGAAAACTTGCAATCTTGGTGCCAAAAGAGTTTTTTTAGCATCCGCGGTCCAAACGCTAACAGCACTCTAATTTGTTTCGTTAATGTGGTCATATGAGTGTCACATGAGGGGTACATACGTCAATTTGTTTTTGTTCTTCATCCTCCTCCTTATCTTCTTAATTACAACCCATTTCACTTGATTCTTAATTCCAAATTTGGGTTTTCAAAACCTCCAAGTCCAAATATTTCAAATACAAACTAGACAAGTGCCTACGCGATGCGGCGGTGTAGCGACGACATTAATGGGTGGTGGCGACGGGGTGATGGTGGCGGCTGCGGCGGCGGTGGTAGCAGTATAGGTATTAATGTAAAAGTAATCGATGTAAAAGAGAGTGTTATAGTTATTTTAAAGGTTGACGGATGTATGTTGTGAATATTTTCATTAAGGGGCTTATAGGTATGTTAAGTGAGGATGTTTAAATTAGTAAACAAAAGAATTGAGTATTTTCGGGTTATCAACTAAGTAGTTGATAACCCCAAAATACTCTATACATGATTCCGGCAACAAGAAAAGTTGTGACGATTAGGATTGATTAGAGTTTTTACGCACAACTGCACAAACACCATCAGCAGTCACCTAACCACGTGAAATATTAGGGTTTTGTAGCAATTTTTAAGGATTTAAAGGGAGAAACTTATCATAAATGGGATCTGAAATTAGTGAACTATATCTGAGCGGGTACTTGTTTTGCACATACCTTCGATTAAATTTAGATTTGTATGTGGCTTCAGATTTCTATGTATGACTTCAGATTTTGTTTGAAATTGATGATCTAGGATGTTTATAATATTATTACTAGTTTATCGTATTAAATGGGATGTAACAAAGGGAAAGACGAAATCACTAATCATATGTCTGACACGTGATGACATTTCAAACAAACATTAATGGTCTGGACTAAAAGCGTTGATGCAGCAAAAATACATAAACCAAAACCGTAAAATTTAAAAGTTAGGGAGGAAAAAGCGGTCCACGACCGACGCGAAATTCGTGTAATATTAACTCAATATATAAATAAATATTACGGAATAGGAGCATCGTATTTCTAGGGTTTGTTTTTCTAAAACCATCGACTGTTCGTTTTCGCATCAGAAAGAATGCTTCGTAAAGCTTTATCTTTATCTCTTCTGTTTCCTACTTTCTGTGATTCGCTAATATCATCCTTGAAACATCCATTTATTTATTTTATTTAACTTTTGATCTAATAATTCGTTCATATCTAAAAGAATGTATATATTTTATTGATAAAATTAAAATGATTAAGGGTGTAGAAAAACTGGGAGTTTTGTTTAGAAAAACGGAAAAGTGATTAATAGTTTATATTCCAACTTATAGCTACCCAATGGAAAAGTCATTAGGTTTAAAGGATTTTGCTAATCATAGCCGGTAGTAAAAATTGTACTTAAAATTAACCTCCCCCTGAAAGCAATTTTCAACCAATAATTTCTTCATCAAATAATGCTGCAAATTACTATGTTAATAGGTTCACCAACTATTAGAAATCATAGTGAGTAGGAGTGGGAATTTGGAGTAGCAATGACAATATAATAGTCTGTTTGTAATAAATAAAAAAATTAGAAATCGTTGTAGCTAGGTTCTACTTCTAAGTGGTCTGTAACAGTTTACAAATGGATGGTAGGTAACATGACATAAATTTAATGTATAACCCTGACTGTTTTTGGGACTGAACTAGATGTCCTGTATACATCGTCTGGTTTCATGATTCTATATATTTACCCACCATTTCGCTATCATTATCATTAGGCGTTGAAAGCAGATTTCACAGCACCACCCGTCATGTGCACAGGAGCAGGTACTGTCCGTCATTCTGTGCTCGCATTCGTATGCTTTTCTCTGCGCCATTGTTTACCCTTTGTACTTGTTTTGATCTGTTTTGTTTTGGTGAACAGTAAGTGTAATTTTACTTCAGAGCATACAAACACGAAGATTTCATCTTTGGATGTAAGTTTTTTCAGCAATGCTTTTATATTCTTATCATTCTTTCAATCGTTTGCTACTGTCGATGATTCTATAGCTGAGTTTATAGAACAAGAACGTAAGTTTGTTCCCTGGATTGACTATGTTGAATGATTTCAGTCCCATGTTCTTGATGCTTCCGTTAGAGAAGAATCTGTTTCATGGATCCTAAAGGTTAATATAATATATATATATACATATATATATATATATATACATATATATGTATATACATCATTCTGTATCTATATGAAACTGGATTTGGTTAAACTTTAAAATGATGTATTCATTTAAACTATACATATATTTAAAAAAAACAATTATTTTAGAGATATACGGCATAAGTACGTATTTGTAATTTGTTTGAATATCTTTGGTAGACCAAAGACTTTTTTAACGGGTCAATTATCTGTGCATCCTCTTTGTTGATTTGGCCCATGAACTATCTAGATTTTACTTGCAAACAAATAATGACGAAACATGCATTTTCTCTAATGGATTACAAAGAAGTGAAGATAAACACAAACATATGCACCAATGAAAAAAGTTGATCCTTTTATTGTTAGGTTCAAGACTCATATAGTGTTAAGTTACTTGAACTTATGGTGATAAATCACCAAATTTTTTTAAAAAAAGGAACAAACCATTTGCCTACTGCATAAATATGATATCTCACAATTACAACTTCCTTATTCATAAGACACCGGGAAATAAAAAACTTGCCCTCTATGGTAGATTTATCTGTATTTTATTTAACTTCCAGTCTTGTATCACTTCCATGACCTGTACCGAGGGTTTAAAGGTGAGGCTCATTAGTTTAAGCCTAAAGTCCTAAACACAGAAACTATTTGCTTGCAAAGCTGCTACGTTGTATGCTCCCTACTTCCAGATAATTTATTCTTTCTCTCTTGCCAAACATGGTATGTAGTTGCTGCGAATGCTTCACGATAGATGATGCTCGACACAGATTTTCCTTTTCATATCGGTTCTAAAAATCTGACCACACTTTTCCAGTGATCTAGGGCTGCATCCATTATTGCCCCAGTCTTCATGTAAACCACCTGTTTGGCTGTTTCAGTTAAGAACATTCAAAAAATAAGTGTAAGTGTGAATCCTTTTGTTGTTTGCAAAATCTAAAAAATCACAAAGCTGCGATTGCTGTATGTTGCCATGCCTTTCATTTATCTTGTGTCTTGAGTTTTTGCCCCATGACTAACCATAGTACGAATATCTGTCGTAGTATGCACTGATTGAACCAAACTATCTTCCACCATGTTACTCTGAATAAACAATTTCATATAATATTGTTGAGAGAGAGAACCCATGGTTATATATGTCTTTTTGTAACTAGTTTATCAAGTGACCCATTCCCACTCCTGTTATCATTTATCAAAGCATAGGGATATATCTTTTGCGTTTCCTACCCTTTCTATAAAATGATCACCAAATTTGGTCGCATCTGAAACAATTTTTCCCAACTCCAGCTCGCATTCTGCTTTACTTGCACATACCAGAAAGTTTCGTTCCTGAAGCCTGTATGTATTCATTCACTTTACTCATAGTGTTTATTTGTTTGTAATCAAGTTATGTACATGGGATGACATTAGGGTCATTAGGGAAACAGGCCTCTTGATCCGTATCACATTCCACTTTATTAAACTAGCATAAGACCCGCATGATGCGGTGGTGATGGATAGTCCTAGATAGTGTTATCTTTCTTTTTTCATAATCAAAATTACAATATATAGAAAAAAGAAGTTCCGGAGGCAGATGATGGTGGAGTAATAGTGCGGGTGAGGTGTCACTTTTTATTTTATTGAAAAGGTCAAACTAACTAATTAATTGAAAATTATGACTATTGTGAAGTATGCATCCCCAATCTCACTATTACCTAGCACAACTGATGCCTCTAAGCTACAAGCTTGTTGGTGATGTGGTGCTTTCCCATTGGTGTACCTGATGTTAAAATGAGAGATGGTGTGTTTGGATATGTTCTATCCAAAGCGAGTTTTGTGATGCTTAATAAACAATTAATAAGCTAGAACAACAAGAGCAATTACCTTACGGATGCATAGGTATAGTTTTCTTGCGTTGCTAGCTAGTTAAGAGTGCTTATCTTAGGGATGGTATGTTAATGTCTATATTTATCTTAAACGTTAAAAGTTCAGTTTTGCTGCAGCAACTTATTGTAGCCTTAAAGATTGAAATAAGAAAAGAAACTAAGAAACAGATTTGCCAAGCATTGGAAAAAACGAGTCGGGTTTGCTGAGAACATCCCTGGGCATCATAGATGTCTTGAGCTAACATATTGCAAAATCAGTATCAAATTTTAACTTGAATCGGAAAAGATCAAGCTTATGATTACTTGAGAAGGGATTATATGGTTCTTTCAAGTTTCAAGGATTTGTTTCTTAACACATATTGGATGGGTAGAAATGAATTTTGATTTGAAACAAATCAAAGATTAAGAAATTGATGTTATTGTTTGTTTCAATCATATGCCATTAGAAATTGCATTCTATCAGATTATATGTGAATTTGCAACTTAAGGAGTTAAATTTTTCATGATTTTTTATATTCTTTTTCTTTATGTCATTGACGACATATTCAAATTTGCCAATAATGGTCTTACACCATCCAAAAGTGGCATTGTTCTCTCTGATTTTCATGAGATCGCTCAGGTGAATAGGGTAACTGGAAGCAAGACTGTGATAGAACCTAGCCTAAACAAGGGAAATATGGCTTACAAATTCAGGTTCAAAAATCTATTTCTCCAGAAGGGGCGCATATCCAAAATAAGAACTACTGTGAAGCGACATGGTATGCATATCCTTTCTTTGACCATTTTATCATATGATGTTAATACGTGCTAAAGATAACAAGTCTGTAAGTTAACTAACGTGTGTTTATTATTGGTTTTATAGGTCATTTATCTGGAATTCCAAATGTTCTATATGAGCCCAATAAGCAAAAGGCTGTGAAGGAACATGGTGTGCCTTTCCACCCTTTTGGACATTTTTTTTATTGCTGTTATCTGTGCTTAAAAGAAACATGTTTGTAAGCTTTTTGACCTCTGAAATGTCAAAGGATTTATATGATCCCATTCTCGGAAAGAATAGTATTGTGAAGGGACATTGTATGCATTTTCATTCTTTGGTCATTTGTTATTGACCTTTTTCGTGCTAAAAAGATTACAAGTAAGCAAGTTCATTAACTTGTTGCTGTTGTTGGTTTGGTATGTATTGCAGCTGACACTCCAAATGATTTAAACAAGTCTATTCTCAAAAAAAGAAAGACTATGGAGGGACAAGGTATGCGTTTTGTCTCCTGTGGCCATTTTCTCGCTGTTATCTTTTCTTAACTAGTGACCAAGTTAGCCAGCTCATGAAATTGTCTTTGGTTTTATAGGGCTGGAATCTGAAATTTCGGAGGACTTGTATGAGCCTATTTCCAAAAAAAGAAAGATGGAGAGGCATGGTATGCATTTTCTCTCTTAGTCATGCTCTTATTAACGTCTTCCGTGTTTAATAAAATTAACAAGTCAGTGAGTCCATAACCTTTTTTTGTTATTGGTTTGATTTAAGTTCCATCTGAAGTTCCAAAGGATTTTAATGTGTTCATTCCTAAAAAGAGAAGGACCGTGAAGGAACGTGGTAAGCATTTTCATCTGTGCTATAAAGATAACCACGTCAGCAAGTTCCCTAACCTGTCTTTGTTTCGGTTTGATAGGGCTTCCGTCAAAAGAACCAAAATCTTTATATGAATTGTATGAAGGTACGGATTCTCCTTCTTTTGGCCATTTTCTTCTTGATGTTATGGTGTACTAAGAAAAGTAACAAATCGGCAGGCTCATTAACTTGTTTATATTGTTTGTTTGATAGGGTATCCATCTGAAATTCCAAGGAAATTATATGATAATGCTGTGAAGGGACTTGGTATGCGTTCCCATTTTATTTTTCTTATAGATGTTGTCCCTGCTAAAAAGGTACCAAGTCAGCAAGTTCTTTAACTTGTTTTTTCTATTGTTTGATAAGGGCTCGTGTCTGACATTCCAGAAGCTCTATATATGGTTGTTAATAAAGCAGTTGCTATCAGGAAGTATTTGGAGACGAATGAGGGCAATGAAATATTGAACCTCAGGTTGCAGTGTGCTGAGGAAAACATTGACGATTATTCTAGTTACTTCAAGTACACCAAGCAGCTGCCCCGTGACTGGAAATAGTATGTTCCATGCTTTCTTTAAAGAAGTTTCTTTATGGTTGTTATCACTTATATCTTTTGCTAGCTTAATTGAATCTATCATGTGATATGTTGCACAAGTAATGCAATAGTTTGCCTTTCTTGTACCTTTCTAATTATATCCAACTAAAGCTACAACCAGTTGGACATAGGAATCATAGTGGTTGATAACTTGATATGGAATAATCAGGAAAGATGCCATCCTCATCCTTAAGAGTCTAAGAAAAGGATTTTGTTTCCAGGTGTCTTTCTTGAGAATTGAAGAAAAAAGATTCTGTTGATAATGTCTCATTTAGAATTTTTTAAAAGAAAAGAAAAGAATACTACTTAGGAGTTGTCTTTCTAGAATACTGAAAAAATAAGATTTTGTTTATAATGTCTCATTTAGAATTAAAAAAAGGGCTTGACTTGAATGCTGCTAGCAGCATGCTGCTCTGTGATCTGTGGGCTTGATCTATGAGGGGGATTTGCTAGCTGGGTGGTGCTACTATCAGCATCCCTGTTTTTCCCAACTACTTAGGGGTGTTTGGTATAGCTTTTAATTATTGGCTTATGCTTATTTATAAATAGTACTTTTTTGCTTATATTTTATAAGTTGGTATCCAGCGCTTGGATCAGCTTATATATATATAAGGCTTTTTGCTTAAATTTCATGGCTTTTGTTAAAAAAGGTTTGTCAACATGGCTTCTTAAAGTTGACTTGTATAAGCCCAAAAACATAAGCTTAAAAAGCTCAACCAGACACTACTTTCAAAGCAATTTCTTTCATTTATCTTCAAGGTTTATACTTTGTCTTCTTACAACATTACTCTAATTTTGCAGTGATCCGTATTTTTGGAAGGTCTAGAGAAGATCCATTATTGTAGAATCTGCGAGCATGAACCGTATTTTTGGAAGGTTTCTTTTGGTATCTTTTCTGTTGTTACATACTTGCATGGTCTGTTATACTCTCTGGCATTTATAGCTGCCATATGACATTATCTCAAATATATCACTCTAAACGGTTGTGCTTGACAAGTTGCAAAGTATGTATCTGTTTTTGTATCAATGCATGTGCCTTCCGACTTCAGTTGAATCATTAGTAGCAGAGGGAATTCGTTTATTGGTTATGCTGAAAAGTACTTTGTTGCTTATATATATGTATAAAAAAACTATTACCGCTTTCCCCCCGGCCCGGCTGGCCCTCCTACCTGGGAACCCTTCTCCTTTGATAGGAAAGTAGGTTAAAAAAGTGTCGGTGCCAGTCCTTGGTGATGAGAAATCAGAAACTGGTGAAGACAATGGTTGTGTCAAGTGATTTACATACTTCTTTGAAATCAGTCTTTATTTTGTTTGGTGCATATGCAGTATTGGTATTTTAGTTATACCGGTGTGGAAAATTTTTCCGGTATATCGGTATTATTGGCTGGTACGACCATTTAAATTTATTTTATATTTTTAAATAAAAATCCGACAAAACTTGTTACAATTTAATGAAAATAGTCAAAATACAATTATAATCCACTTAAAATACTGGAATACCCTCCGGTACTGATAATACCGGTAATAACGGTTGATATATACCGGTATTTAAAACATTGGTGTGGAGAATTGCTTATTCTAGGTCCTTTTTTGGAACCTTCTTATCTCTATTTTTGGTATATACCGTACCGAACGGAACCGGTTGGTACCGGAACCGGTAATCATTAAAAGTGGGATCTTACCAAAGTTGTGTACCCGTAGGGTGTCGGTTTTTTTGGTGCTAATTACACTTGGAACTGGTTTGCATATTAATCCATGATATCAGTCTGTTCGGGTTCATATCCAGTGTTATTGGCATTAGATTGAATGGACTGACTCTGGAACAAGCTGATACATATACAAATGATGCTTGGACATTAGAACCACATATCACATTGTTAGTTTTGGATAGCTAGAAAGTCTATTCTAATAAATTCAGAAATAAAAAAAGTCAGATACGTACAAGCCAACAATGAAAAAAGATCTAGATAAATATTTTTAGGGACCTCCTAATTTACATCATATGCGGGCCGTGGATAACATATGAGAGAAGCAACGGAAAACTCATACTACTTGCTGAATAATGTGGTAGGTCGAAATACAATCGAAGGATCATCATTGCAAATATATAATAATATATAGATAAACAACCTACCAAGAGTGTAAAAATAATATTATGGTACTACCAACCAAAAATGTGGTACATAATATCAAATGTATACCAGTTAAACATAAAACATAACGCCAATGATGACTAGTCCAACTGGTCAGAGGCGTCCCAGGTTTTACTCAAGATCTTGAGTTCGATTCTTAGGGATGACAAGTCTTGAGGTTTTTACCTCTGAATACTTGTAACGGCCCATGGTCAACATCTCGTTGTCTAGGGTACGTGCAAAACTTCACCATTATACGCTGAGGTTTTCATGATGTCGCATACCGACTGAATGTTCGGATAAAAAAAAACATAAAACATAACTCATGTTTAACGTAAATACAAGTTTTATTTAAGCTCAAAACTCTAAGAAGTAAAACATAAAAGTGGATGGGTCAATAAAACCCCCTATTATACCCGCACCAAATACCAAACGGTACTACCAAAATTACCCTATAAAACCCCAAACAATAAGTGGGAGTGGTATCAGAACGGTTATAATCTAAATAGGAAATCGAATGTCATAACGAATATCAAATGGTATCGATATTCGGTATCAATATTTTTGGAATTTCGGGCATCCTTAATAGGGAGCACATATCTTCCCATAGTTATGTTAAGGCTCTGTTAATGTACATCATAGGCTGCGGCGCTACGGGTGAATTACCCTGCGCGTATCACGGGGATACACTATCACTATTTCCATTTGAGTCTATCTCATTCATCCATATTCATATCTACAAGATGAAACGGGTTAACCATATCTGATGAAGGAAATGATGCTTTATTGTTTTTGTAGAATCTAATACTATTATATAAGTTTGTGCCGTTCTAAAAGAATTACCCTAGAATTCCAAGCGTCCCCAGAATTAAGACAAGAATTAATTAGATTGACTGACCATTGTTATCAAGTCCGTAGGGTAACATTGTGGCAATAGCCTAGTGGTATTCGAAGTCTCTCACTCTCTCAGTGAAGACTTGATCTAGGTAAACTTAGGATCGAGTTTAAGAGGGCGAAAGTTTTACCACGAATTACTTGTCACGTCGTTTGGCGGGTTATGGGGTTTTCTCTGTAATCCCTGCGTTCATATCCGTCCTAATATGGGCTTAGGGACCATTGAGAATAAACGGCTATGTAAAATAAATAAATAATCAAGTCCGTAAGGTAGCCATTTAAAATTAAAAAGGTCTACAATGTAAAATTGTACATATCTTAAATAACCTTTCCTTGTTTCTGGTACAATTACATTTACTTTTTTACTATCATAGAAAAGAAATGGAAACCTTCCAGCTAGCAAAAGTAACCTACAAGATTAACTAGCTAAAATCTTAAAGGGATTCTGGTTGATGGTGACAAGGATGATAACAGAAACTAGCTAGGGAACGAAATTCCATTTACATTTAAATGATAAAACTTAATATTAATTTTTCCATGAAAAATATAATATACTTTTTTTTGTTTTGTTATTATACTCATGAGCGGAGATTATAAGGGTCCGAGCCCTCGGGCTTCTTCCGTTTTTTCATGAAATGATATATTTTTACCCGTAATTTTGAGAAAATATCTTTTTTTTTCCTGAGTGTTATTTAATAGGTAACTTCACTTTTAGTCCTTATTATGTTTTTAGTGTTATGTATAGGTTTTGTGACGTAGCTCGACCACTTACCAAATGGGTCAAGCTATGTCATTGAACGTATGTATGTAAAATTGAATGTACTCAATGTTTATTTTTTCCACAATTGATACACCAAGTCATTTAGTTTTTTTCTTTCTTTCCACAATTAACCGCGATTTCTAATGACGTGAGTTTGATCCTTTAGGGTGTCCAGATCATGTAGGGATTTGGATGAAAGTATAATACTGACGTCATATGGCTTATACGGGGGTAAGACGATGGATATCCAATTGCGATAACGGGTTAGATGAAAGTATAATCTTTTCACAGTCCCCGTTTTACCTTCTTTTTTTTTTTAATTTAAATTTTTTAGTTTTTAATGGACAATTTTGAGCTAAATGCATCTACCAAACTATCATATCAATCTAACAATAAAAAAAAAAATCAAAAAATCAACCAATTATTGATTTTCCACTGATCAAACTTACAGTCAATATAAAAGATGATAAACCAGGTAATATTATCTAAATATTGAGGGCATAATTATATGTAGTTGGGATGTTAGCATTAGCGGTTAATCCACTAAACATTTATAGTCATCATTTAGATTTTTTCCATTATAAATATATACTAGATTTTAAACCCGTGTCAAATACACGGATTTTACAACATTATAAATATAAGAATTAATATATGGAACAAAAAAAAACTTATACGTTAAAATGTAAAAATATACTTAAAAAAGAATTGAGATATTCAAATGTAAATACTGAATGCTAAATCATATCAAAGATAGATGGTGTAGCAGAGTTTCTTTTATACAAACTCTTCCAAAGAATGAATATCTTAACCTTGATTACACAATTGACCAAGTTCTCATTGATGTCTTGCAAAAAAATTAATTTTGTTTTCGTTAGCTATGGTTCTTAAGAACAATAAAAGTAATTTAGAGAAATACATAAATATATATTATTGTATGAAATGGTATATATGAGATATATTTAGGTTATAATGATAATATATTATTATGCAATAAAGTATTAATTATATTTAAATTGAGTTAAAGTGTAAATTGGTGATTATTTTTAAATTGGGTTAATGTGTAAATTGGTGATAGAAAACCAAAAAGTGTAAATTAATTTAGACATGTGCAAATTTAATTAATTTTGAGAAATTGAGGACTGTGATTGGTCAATTGACGTTAGGTCAGTTGCCTTTTAGTATATATTAAGATTAAGATTAAGATAAGATACAATCATATACAATTAAGAACAAGCTTAGCGAGTTAGCGACAATACAAACTTTTTGGTTTTTCAACTCTTACCACACAACTTTCAATTATTTTGCTTTTGACAATAAACTTTCTCTGTATTTAGGTTTTATTTCCCTTCTCAATTACAACACGTAATAACTAATGTACCCACAAATCATTCAACAATCAAAATACCCAAATAAATCATTCAACAACTTAATTATTTTTAAGCTTTTTAATTTTTACCACCAAATTCTTGGGTGTTTTGTGTTTTTGGCCACTCATTTATTCTTTTTACTTTCTACTCCTTATATAAATTTTTCGGGTTTTTAACTTTTAACACCGAACTCTTGGATTTTCTAACTTTGACCACCCTCTTTTCTTTTTTACTTTCTACTTATAGTAAACTTTAGGGTTTTCTACTTAAAGTTTTCTTTCTTATAGTAAACTTTAGGGTTTTCTAACTTTTATTTGTATTTTTAGTTAATATTGATATTCACTTATTAGTATTAGGATTAGGATTAGGATTAGGATAATGTGGTTGAAATGTGTATAGTGAATTAGCAATGATCCAAACATGAGCCGTTATCATCGAGGTCATCCAACATACATGAGGTATGGTTATAGTGTATGTTATTTTATGACGATACTTTGCTTTCTTATTTTGGAGGATGAAGATAATAGAGTATCGTTATTCTTCTGGTATTATTACTGAATAAGGATTTCGTGCATTCTGGAAAGGAAATCCGGTTACGATTGCTCATCGTCTACCTTACTCATCCATTAGCCTTTACGCATTTGAATTCTATAAGAATGTTGGTACATTTGGGCTTTACTGGAAGTTATTATATTCATTTGAATATTCTTGAAGAGATTTTATAGTCCTTTTTGTTCTCTTTAAACATCACAGTGTTATTACAGTTGATGCCAAGAGCAGAAAGTAGAGTCAAATTTTGGCTCACATGTGTTCGTACAACTTGCGGGTGGTTGCTTATCTGGAATAACTGTCGCTTCCGTAACATATCCTTTGGATCTTGTTAGAACACGCCTTTTCGGCGACGCGGGTATATTATATGCTTTTCATTTTGCATATGTGCCGTTATATGTTTCAACCTTTTTTCTCTTCAGAAACTTCTTATTTCTCCTTTAGTCTTGTTGACGAATGTAAATTACTATAGAGGTAATGAGGTATGTGGCATGTTTTATGTACCATTAGCAGGGAAGAGGGCATCTTTAGACCCTACTAAGGGGCAAGGGTGTAGTGCCACAAATTGGCTCTTTGGCAAGTTTTTGGCCAATGAGAGAGTGCCACATGTCAATGCCAATTTTAGCCAAATACTAGCCAAATCCTATGGTGTAGTGCCATTTTTTGCCAATTCTTGCCAAACAAAATATTACCAAATACACCCTAAACTTTCATTAAACTTAAAAAACACAATACAAATAGAAATTAAAAACATTACAACTAGGAATAACAAAAACAATACAACTAGAAAATAAAAAACAAACTAATACAACCAGTCATGAGGCCACCCGTATTTGTCGGCGATGTCGCGTTTGCGTTGCAAAACTATGCTACGCACGGGATCGACCAAATGATCGTGAGGTTGCGAAAAGATATAGAGGTCTTGATCCATCGTCTTTTGTCGTTGCCATTCGAGTTGGGATTGTAGCAAATCCCACGCAAGCTTCTCATGTTCTTCAATGGCGGCCATCCTCATTTGCCGATTGTGCCCCTTTTCTTCTTTGTGTGCCAAACTCACCTCCTTATACTTTTCAACGGAATCAAGCAAAACTTCTCTGTTTTTGCCCGAAATCGCTCCCACACTACGTGTTTTGCGAGGAAACGATGGCATCGAGTTCTCATTCAAATCGGGAACTCGAGTGTAGTGGTTCGACTCATCGGTTCGAACCCTTTTCTCACTCCCGCTAGTATCTTCGGTGCGAGGAGTGCCGGCCGTAGGAGTATTAGGCTCGGTCGAAGTACCACCAAAACCACCCGCCGGTGGAACATACGAGAACTTATCATGTTCTTTCACAACTTTCCAAGCTTTAAGATGTTTGAATCCTTTGTTCTTGTGTCGTCTCGACCACTCTTCCAAACTTTGTGTCAAGATATAGGCCTCATCGGCACCGCTAGCCCATTGATGTTTTTATAAACACATAAAAACAACATATATATTTATATATATAGGAAAAGGTTCATGTGAGAACCATTTGAATTGGAAGAACCATGAGAACCTTTAAGTTATAACTTAAT
>JAOXNX010000032.1:11257263-11278523 GCA_028566075.1 Solidago caesia
GTAATAAACCTATTAAAGCGTTTATAAAATTGATACATCAACAATTCATATTACAAACCATTTTATAAACTAATTTTCACTATGACTTATTCCCCCCTCCCAAAATGTCATAGTTTGATTTTTTTGAGTTTTTTTCTCTCAATTTAATATTAAATATATGAATGAATTGAGTTTTAAATATATTTTTTATTAATATAATTTTTATTAAATATTATATAATACAAACAAAAAGATTTATAATAAAAATTAAAAAACAAAGACTCAAAAAGTCAAACTAAAACATTTAAAATGAGACAGTCGAACGAAAATATATAGTATTATCTTACCTGTATAAATATTTTTAGTTAAAAAAAAAATAAAATAAATCTTATTTAACTTTGAAAAGGTTTAAAATTTTTAACCTTTTCAAGCTACATAAACATCACAAGGCTTATCACTATAACTTAAATTTTTTTAAAGCTTTTTATATTTTACAAACCTCATTTGAAAATCACCATTGATGATAAGTATTTGGAATGTTCTATTAATTTGTCTGTTTCTAAATTCTCTATTATTTGCACAAAGACTTCCTACCTACGACTACGATAACTTAAAATATTAAAAATTGATAGCTGATTTTCGAATAGAAACAAATTCTCTCCTCATTAAATGGCTACTAGGAGCAGCCAAGCAACAATGTCAAAGAAAAAAACCCACTAGACTCTTCTTAACAAATAAAAATTAATAAAGTATAAATTTGCATTTGACAAGATTAGAACCTTTATCTAATGGGTAAAATCTGGTGTCTCACCACTTGAAACATCATCATTCGATCATTGACACATCCGTTTACTAGTTTTAACTTTTCTATTAGGGTTTAGTGTCTGGTGATGCAATGAACTATCCCCAAATGTTTATGTTGTGAATGAACTATTCGGATATTTATGTTATGTAATGAACTTTAAAATCCCAGTTATTGGATGTAACCGACCAATCAAAAACATACAAGTGGCAGCTTATATGGTTGCCACATATACCAAGGTACATCCAATAACCGAGATTTTAAAGTTCATTACATAACATAAACATCCGAATAGTTCATTCGCAACATAAACATTTGGGGATAGTTCATTGCATCACCAGACACTAAACCCTATCCTTTCCCCACCTCCCTTTTCTTTCCTTATCATTTCTTTCTTTTGGCTTTCAAGAACACACACACACATAAAAACTCTTACAAGATTTTTGCTAGATCTTTGTTCATATCAAAATCTTAACCTTAATCTAGTAGTAATATCAAGTTCATCATCTCCATCTTCTTCTTCTTGCTTCAAGTTGGTGTTCAAGCTTCAAAATCTCCATTTTTGCTCAAAACCGGGTTTGATTGTTAGAGGATATTTTGGTAAGTAAAATCTTAACTAAACTCACTTATTTGTTGTGTTTATAAAGTCTCTTGGTCGGTTTACTAGAGTTTCCTAGTCGATTTTGGTTCCAAGTCAAGTTTGAGCTAGTTAGGGTTTTTGGTGTTCTTGGTGATGATTTGGTTGGATTTGGACATGTTAATGATGTTAAAGATCATGTTTTTTGTTGTGGGTTATGTTCCATTATCATTATATTGGTGTATCCTAGCTTGTTTCAGGTCATTTCATGGTCAAAATGTGTGTTTGGTTCGATTTGGTTTGGTTTGGATCGAGTTGTTCATCATTTGAGGGCTGGAAGTGTTTTTGCCCAGCTATTGGCGTAAATTACGCCCCTCCTGGCGTACATTACGCTGGCCTAGAAGTGCCATTTTGAGCCTTTACGCCTAGGTTGCCTGTATACGCCGAGCTTTACGCCAAAAAGTCATTTTAGAGACCACCGTACATTACGCCACCTAGGGCCGTAATGTACGGCCCTCTCTAATTGTTGTTTTCCTGATTTTGCTTCTAACTTCCTAGGGTCGAGTCAAGCTATCTCCCGGTTCATCCCTCGTCTTCTATGGTCTTGTATATGAGTCGTTTGAGTCGTTCAAAGTCAAGGGTTGTTGTCTAAGGCTCAAACCACATTACTTGTATCGTATTAACTTGTAAAATGATATTGTTGATAGGTGGAAGACATTTGGCGATCTTTGGTCATTCTTGACTTACTTTAATTTAGTTAGCGATCGACGCAGGTGAGTTTCGTAGTCCCTACTCGATTGAGAGACGTGATGGAAAGTGTACTCTAGTTGTAAGCCATGCTTTATTCGTATATTGTTTTGGTTATAAAGTATGGATTTGTTTACGTGCAATGTACAATGGTGAACAATTAAATCCCTCGGTGCGACTTGGGATACTCATGCGTGCAAAGTACAATGATGGACAATGGTATCCCTCGTTGCGGCTTGGGATACATTTATGTACAAGGTTCAATGTCGTTCAAGACGGACAATGGTGGTCGGATGAGTACAATTGGTCTTATTATTATTATTATTTTCACAACGTGTAGCTGTGATTTGTTGTTGTTAGGTCATATATGAGTACAATTACTTGTGACTTCCGTGTACTGTAAGTTCATTGATTGTTCAATTATTGTTTCGTTATTGTGGGTGACTTGGCATTCGATCCTTGTCATTCGTTCCCTACGAACTCACCAACCTCGTGTTGACCTTGTTTAGTACACTTTTCAGGAAATCAAGTGAATCAGCGAGCTAATGGCTAAGGATGCTAGTTTTGGGCAAATCAAGGACGCAGGCGCATCTTTTGTTAGATTAATCATAGGGATATGCGCACTTTTGTTTGGCGCTCCCTTGATTGGACTTTGTTATATTTTCACCGGTTAGTGCCTAGCAAGAACCCTTCCTGTGGGGTTAAGCGTTGGTAATCACGCATTAGATTTGCATTGTAACTCATTTTTGTATGTGGAATGGTTGATGGCTACTTGTTTTATCGTATGTTTATTTGGGGATTTCACTTGGAAAACCTAATCATATAGCGTTGCTCTATGTAATTCCATGTCATGCTGTGCTTTTCTAGATGCCCCGTGTTTCCGCCTAGTCGGGGTGTTACATCGACGTTGCTACTTTGTTTCCTAACCGACTTTAAATACCGATTGAATGGAATGTTTTTTTAATAATTGGATATCGATTGAATGAATGAATATATAAATGAAAGGACCTGTTATCTTGTTGATTCTTGAATGAATATATGAATGAATGGACGATAGATACATATGCAGAAGGTGTAAGCTTAGGAAAATGGAATGGAATGATGGATAATAAAATATACTGATATACACAATATTTTACTGATGAAAGTTGGTGTTGTATATAATGTAAATTTGTATAAAAATACTTATAGGAGGATGATTTTTTGCTAAATATATGCTAAATAAAAGAAAGTTAGAATCCAACTTGAACTTAAATTTCGGTACCGTTCGGTACAAAACCGAAATACTGTTACCGATACCGGTACAGTATCTATGTAATCGGTACGGTATTCGGTTCTCATTTTGGATCGATTTCGGTATCAGTACTAGTCGGTTTGGTACTATTCCTGTACCGATCTCATCCCTAATGTGTATTTGATGCGATTCATTGTATTTTCCATATTTATCATGGTTCACTGAGAAGTTTACTTTTGATTGAATGTAAAAACACTTGACATTTTCCTTTAAGTTATCAAGGACGACATGTAACAATCAAGTATATCTACTTCACAACTAATATATTATCTTAACCACAACATATTCAGTACCCTACTAATTCTATATAAATCATTTAGACTGAGAGGTATGGAACGCCTTAGGAGGTGACATCCCTCCAAGACGCCGGTAAGCCACTTGCTACACTGCCCCTCTTGAGCGGTGCTACACTCCCCTCTTGAGCGTCTTTGTGTTTTTTTAGTTCATAGCGTTTTGTATATACTGCCCAGCTCTTTCTCTTTCTCTCTTACTCTCCACCACTTTTCCACTTTTATTTAATTTCAACTATTTATATAGCACCATTTGTCAAAAATCTCCCCTCATAAGTAAGATGCATCACTCCCTCATTTTAAAGTAACAAATTGGAGTGTGACATGACTCCACATGGGTAAGTCATCATATTCCCACCCATTAAAAATGTCACACGTCTCCCTCTTTTTCAGTTTTCCCCACCCAATATAAAACGGTGACACATCACACTCTCTTCTCCTCTCCTACACCACCAGCCACACAACCATCAACTATTTACACCTTTACCATTTATATACTAACGTTATTTACACCTTTACCATTAAACAAAAACATCGAGAGGTGGATGCTCCATTAACTATGGAGGTATGAGTACCATAGTATACATTTTATTTTTTATATACTAACGTTATTTACACCTTTACCATTTAACAAAAACATCAAGAGGTGGATACTCCAATAACTATGGACGTACTTTCCTGACTTACTTCACTAGCTAGAGCTATTGGGGGAGAGAATCCAAAACCAACTGCAATTAACAACAGAAAGAAAAGAAATTCATAAATAATTCATATAGAAGAAAATTTCAGCACAAATAGCTATACATCGTGTACACAGATCTCATAGATGACAAGTATACATGAAAACACTGATTGGGAGCATAATCTAGAGAGTTTTAAGATGATAGGAACCTGATGCATATATGCTCCGCTCCAACTGAAGATCCAGAAGTCTAACAGCATAGTTCACTTCGATCACTTGCTGATCATGAATCATCAGCAAATATGGCACAATATGGGTTAACAATAACAAAAAGATGCCTCCTAATATGATGACTTGCAATCTATCTAATTTAGGTATTCATAAGCATCCCTTGTTGTTGAAATAGATTACTTCAAAATACACCACCAAAGCAACTACTGTACTTAGTAGAGTGAATGGTTAAATACATGCAAGAAATGAAGGGTAAATAAATGTAGTCACATCTATCGCGCACTATACATCCTATCCGATCCTTGGTAAACATCCAATAATGCAAAGACATTCTGGCAACCTGTCAAAAATCTGCAATACACAATAGAGGATTTGGTTTTGAAGGAAACAAGTTGTAATACAATTTAGTTAGTACAGTAATCAATAGTATACACTGCCGTTATTGAAAGAGGCATTGAGAAAACTACCAGGCTGTGCGGGGACAGATCTTAGGCTATCTCCAATGGGCTTATGTGACCTGTTTGCAAATTGACAAGTAAACTAGACTTCTTTTGCTGTCATTGTGATATCACTTTGTTGAACAATTTCTATCTTTTGTTTGTGTAGAAACAAATTGGAAAAAATTTGTGATGTAGGGTCCTTTTTTTGTTTCTTTGTTAAATATGTTAGTGTTTTATACATTATTTAATATAATGCTTTTTAAATTTTATACAATGTTTTTTAGTTAAAATAATATGGTTTTTAATTTAATATGAATGATTATGTGAGATGGGCAAACTAAGTTTCAGTGTACTAGGTTGGAGACAAAATGAGTTCAGTTAATTTGTCGGTTCAGTATGCTGAAACAGTTTACTGACGTGTTAATAAGATGGTCACTTTCTTGGGCAAATTGAGAATACCATTGAAGATGACCTTAAGGTCTCAACAATAGTAGTTTTGTTATATCATATCAATGTAAAGAAAAGTCTAATGAAAATAATTAAATTAATATGCATACACCTACAAGAAATGATCTAATCAATCCATGTTTGATTTGTTATATCATATCAATCAAAACCGTCAAAAGTAACTAACTAAAATTCATCGGGGTAATTTCACTAAACAAAATAAATGTAACTAACTAAAATCGGGCCCCTCCAAACAAATAACATGAAAAAGAGAAAGGAATGAACACCTGGGAAAACACTATATTAATTTTTATTTAATTTCAAATATTTTTCTGACATAATAATTCTACTTTTTTAGTTTTTCAATTATTTTGTCTCCTGCTTTTTCCTTTTTATTAGGGTGAAAAGGGGGTACTATAGACACCATGGAATTTGTCTATAGATACCAACCCCCCAAAAGGGGCGAAATTCGTCCCATCTGACATAGGCATGAGCAAATAACCCGCGACCTGTTGGCCCGCCCGAGAACCGACCCGAACCGACCCGGACCGACCCGCCCGAAGCCCTGACGGGCCGGGTCACGGGTCAAGGATTTGGTGGTTTGCCGGGTCACGGGTCGGGCCGGGTCGGGTCGGGTTTCGACCAAAACCGAGAAAACGTAAAGAAAACCCGAGACCCGCCCGAAACCCGCCCGTACCCGACCCGAACGGAACCGACCCTCAACGGGCCGGGTCACGGGTCACACATTCTTGCACTTACGGGTCACGGTTCGGGCCGGGTTTTGCCGGGTCGGGCCGGGTTTTGACCCGTGCACATCCCTAATCTGACCCATCATATACGCCCCTTCTGAGACGACCTGTCAACATTCAGTTAACGCATTTAATGTTATTGACAGTTTGATTTTTAGCAGAAGGGGCGAAATTCTTCCCTTTTGAGTTCGCCCCTTTTGACTATTATGTCTATCATATTTTTTTATGGTTATTCTAACTATAAAAAAATGCAATACTAAAAAAAATCATTACAAACTAAAAAAAGGCAACTAAAAATTATTTCAATACATTATTTCAAACAACATGATTTCAATACAAATGCAATACTAATACATTAAAATGATTAATGCAATACTAATACATTAAAATGATTAATCAATGAATACATGACTCACTTTTATTGGACTTTTAGTCAATTCCATGTAGAGATCCAAACGATTTTTAAAGTAGTCTTTCCATTGAGCTACAATTGGAGTTATGTTAGGCGGTTTCCAATAAGGGTGTGTTTTTGCCATTGGGTAGTTTCCTTCCAGTTCCACCATCACAAAATGAAGTCCGCCATTTATTAATGCAATTGAAATCGGTTCACTGCGATACATGTAAGGATCAGGACCCCGAAAAAAAGGGAAAACTGTCGAACTTTCTCCATGACTTAAACAGTTAATGACCATACCTAGCCTATTGGCAAGCAAAATAGGTCCCTCTGGCATTTGCATCCAGTAGTCAGGTGGACGACCACCATTTGGATAAGACAATTGCACAGATTTGTGCACACGTGCCCTTTGACCAAAGGCTCCGTCGTAGAAAGTTTTTTTTACTATCGTACTCTAATAACATTTGCCCTCGAACCCATTCAAAACCAATAGTGTCATTATCATCATATCCTGGAGCAACAGCTAGTGCTCGAAACCCACAATTTCCGTCACCTATAACATTTACAATTCTGCGTACGTACGAATGAAAAACTTGCGGTATCTCAGAAATAGGGACTTGTAAAATTGATTCAGGAGTGCCATACATGGTAGGTGCCATCGGTGCATCAAACAACTCTAGAAAGTATGATGTGTTGAAAGAAGATCCCGGGTAATCGTCTGTTGATATAACGATAAGCACCTGAAAATTACAATAAACATGGTAAATATGATACAAATAATGTGTGAACATTTTTGTCAAATTTGATATTCTGTTAAACTAAAAAAAATGTACCTGGAAAATTTTCCAAATGTTCTTGAAGTGCTATATCTCTACTGATGTACTCCTCAATCGTGCGAGATTCGATAAACATTTTCCACCGGTGAAGAAAAGCATAAAGAAGTTGCTTATTCTTGAATCTCGACTCACAAATTTTAATTATATTTCTCCTTATGTGAACTCTACACAGTTGTCGCGCAGATTTCGGGACCACAAACCGACATGCATTCATTAGTGCTAGCTCCCTGTCGGTAATTATAACACTTACACAAAATCCTTCACCAAGTGTCTGCTTTAAAGTATGTAACACCCATCTATATATAGTTGACCTCCCTTTCGTTTACTATAAAGGCACAAGCTATAAGAAATGTCTTGCCCGTTGAAGTGACACCTACAATTTCAACAAATGGCATTCCATATTTGTTTGTTTTGTAGGTTGAGTCTATGATCAACATGTTAGGAAATGCACGCCAAATCTCAAATGATCTTGGGTGCATAAAAAACAAATTTTTCATCCGGTTTGAATCGACATCTGTGGTATACTCATAAGTGTAATTAAATTGTTGTAGCATGGACAAAAGCACCTGCATGAAAAACATTTTTTTTTCAAAATTCATAGTATTTTCATGTTAACCTCAAAGGATATGAATAAGTGACAACGTAACCTGCATTGGAGTATTTCCCACTTTCTGAGCCTCTTCGTTTCTTATTCTCTCTCGTAAGTTGTGTACATCTTTGGTGATAGAGATATTATTTGGAAATTCTTTTCTCAATCCATCAAAAGTACCTCGAGCGTCCGTATTTAGGTAATATGATCTTCGTACATGGTTCTCTTCATCTACAGACATTCGCCTAGCAAAGGCATGACCATACATATCCTCTGCCAAATGATTATGTCTATGATCTTTCACAATGACCTTCCACCCACAGTCCTTCGTAAGGTGACCTTGCAATTTAAATGGACAGTTACATTTTTTTGATAGTGTTGATCTGATGCCCTTACCTTTGTCACGGTATACTTCGCCACGATCACACATAAGTAATACTCTAGAAACATAACCGGCTGAATTATTGTTTGATCTACCCTTCACTAGGACATAACCTAGCGAGATTGATGTTGCTTGCGCCCATTCCGTCAGTTCTTCGTGTGTGTTGAACGACTGATATAATTGACAATAAATCAAAATTGAAGTTCATTCATCGTTCAGTAGATATGAAATTGATTAATGTAACCATATGTTATTATACCTGATCAGTATAAAATGGAGCGGCGTCATAGTCAAATTCACTATTTTCATTTGAGTAGTTTTCATTAAAATTGTCCATCTATAATATACAACATTACTTTTGTATATACATATAATTCAACCAACATTATATATATATAAACAAAACAACAAAATAATACATTACATACCTTACAATATCTCGTTACTAAAACAATCAGAAGGGTTGGCCAAATACCTTACAAAAATATCACGTAATTTATAAAAATGGAGAAAAGTATGTCAAATATACTTACTAAAATAAGCAGAAGGGTTGGCCACATTTTTTCTCATGCCCGTATATTGGCTAAATAGGAAGGCAAATTGGAAAAAAAACAAAAAAAACTCAAAAGGGGCGAAACCCAAAAGGGGTGAAATTCGCCCCTTCTGCCTGATGTGTCGGATAAAGTTGACACAAAGCTGCAGCGGTATGGTGTAAAAGTGACAGGATCAAAAGGGGCGAATTTCGCCCCTTTTGGGTTTCGAGGGACGAATACTGATTTGATGTGTCGGATAAAGTTGACATAAAGGAGACAGGCTCAGATGGGGCGAATTTCGCCCCTAATTTGCCCCTTTGGGGGGGGGGGGGGGGGGGGTATCTATAGCCAATTAGGGGTGCCTTTAGGACACCCCAAATAAAATTGCCCTGATGTCTAATTATAATTTTGACTAATCAAAACAAAATAAGAAATTGAGAGGAATGAAAAGAAAAGACGGTGGGTAAACGCGAAAGCTTTACACTTTTCACCCATACCCCATCCCTCTTCACTCATCCTTTTCACCCATACCTCTTAACCATTCACCTTCTCTTCACCTCTCTTCACCTACCCTTTTTACCTTCCCCTTACAAATGGTCTTATTGGCATGCCAAGATACCCAGCCAACTATTGCCAACCAAACAACAATTATAAAAAAAGATAAGAAAAGGGTAAAAAAGGGATACACAAGCAAAGGGCATATATTAATACAAGAGGTAACCAAACAATTTTATTTTAAACATTCATTAGATACCACAGTACCACACCATAAGAAAGAAAAAGAAATAGCATCCATGGTAAATGATGATATGTAACACAACACAGACACACATACACACACAATACAGACACACACACACCCCTCGGCACTGTTGGGGGGGCAACTGGGGGCTTTCAGGGGCGCTGCTGGGTGGGCTAAAGCTTCCCTCTTGCCGCCTCTATATCTTCCATAAGGTGATGAAAATTATCTCTGTCCCAAAGCCTCCTACTGCAATATCAATCAATTTGTTAATAATAATAATAAAAATAATAATAATAAACCACAATTGCGAAAAGAAGAAAAAAAAAAAAAGACTCTAGATAAAAAGTAATTTAGGACCTTCCCAAAAATATCTGTTCTTCGAAATCTTTTTCTTCTTCTGATAATTGTTCGGCCATAATAAAGACGGCAGAACTACAAATGAATTATAAACTAGTAATCAGAATATTATAAGAAAGATTAGATTAATCAGAAGAAAAAAAAACAAAAATGAAAAAAGAAAGAAAGAAAGAATACCGACTTTCTTTTAATAACGAGATGTGCATATACCCAATAATGTCTACACAATCAATTCCATGTAACAACAATTAGGCAGGGTATTAAATTTTCAAAAATAAAAAGAAACACAAAATAATAATAACCATGATTAAGAAGTATAGTGACGTGTACTTTTCTGGATAGGGTAGTCCTCTAAATTCATTAAAAGACGCTGTTAATATCCTTTCAAGGCTTTCATGATCAAAGTTCGTTTCTTCTTTAGGGGCACAGTCCAAGACGTACTTCATCCAGGAAAGCCGATCAGGGTCATTATTATAACGTATATTGAACTTCTCTGCAATTTCAGTATCAGACGAGTCATCGATATAGTAAACAACAGTGTGAAACAACTGGTCATAGAGGCTTTGGATGCCCAACCAGCTAGCAGCCTAAAATGTAAACAGAAGCAAAATTAAACAACAATCAACATACATACAAACACAGCAAACAATCAGATTAATTAGTGAAATTTATTGCTATTGTTACTGCTATTGCTACTGATATTTCTATAGAGATAGCTATATAGATATATATATATATATATATATATATATATATATATATATATATATATATATATGGCGTGTCTTAACATACTAAACACTCTCATACACCCAACCTTAATACTGAACTCAAACCTATATCCTGATATTACTGTTTTTCCAACCCCCCGTAAAAAATAAATTAAACTAAATGTCAACTCGCATGAATAATCAATAATCATAATAATTAAATAAAATAAAGAAAGGAAGAAGAGGTAAGTAGTACATGAAGAAGATCAAAAGCATCATCCAACCCAAATTTGAAACCCATATCCCAGATAACACTGTGATTTTTGTTTGCGTCATCAATGTTTGCACGTTTCACACAGAAGTGCAGAGCCATTATAAGGCTGTGGGTTTTGATTTTGACAGATATCTCGCCTTTATACGAGAAGAAGCGACGGAGAAAAGCAGACTCCTTAAATATCTCATCTACCAACACAGGCTTCTTGAGCACCATAATATACGCCTTGTCTTCTAGCGGTAGATGCTGTTCTGATTCGCGGGAAGATATGAATTTGGAGAAAGACATTATTAAACGAAACCCCAACTTAATTTTTTGGGATATATACTTCTAACAATTCTGAGTTTCTGAACAAAATATTATTATTATTATTATTATTATTATTATTATTTTCTCAAGAATAATCACAAACACACCGATCTAATCTCAATTATATCAATCTCTCAACCAGAATATAAACTCAATCACAAAATCAACACCTGCTAATCATGATCACCCAATTACGTGTTGGATGTGCTATTTTTTTGCAATATAAAGATTGAAACTCAAATTATTATCATCAGCATGACTGAAAGAAGAATAAGATGATGATAGAAGCGTGTGTACGTATTGTATAAACTGATCTATATGAACAACCGGCCGGGAGGATCCCAATATGCTTTGCTTACCCCTATATAAAGCAGCCTCTCTAAGGTAGGGATAAAGCTTTCTACAGCTCACCTCATTAACCAATCCAATCTTTATATCTTTTATCTTTATATTATATTATAGAAAAGGGAATATGTAAGCTATCATGTACCTAAGCTTAGGTATAGAACCCCACACTTAAATATTTTAATATTTTTCTATATAATGGATAAATGAGTGGGCCCTCGAATTTTTTGGATTAAAAAACTAAAATGTGAGGGGTTCTATACCTAAGCTTAAGTACATAATAGCCACAAATTCCCAATAGAACAAAAAGAACAATTCTCAACCGCACAATTCTCCCCTTTTTCAAAAACAATTCTCAGTCATACATTTCTTCTTTTTTAAAAACAATTCTCAGCTACACATTTCTCCTCATTTTTTTCTCTTTTTGATATGGTTTTTTATATTTGTATTCTTTAGTTTTTTTAATTATTTTTTGATTTTTTTTAATAAAAACCAATTCCAAAAAAATAAATAAATAAAAATAATAAAATCTATGGGTTATGTGATATGGTACGGACGTAGACTTTAGCCGAATGACTACGGGGGTTTCGCCCTTATCGGTCGTAGACCTCATATTTAATTAATAAGGTGTAGCTGGTGGGTGATAGGTCATAGGGGGTGATCAGTGATAGAGTGATCTACCTGACGGGCTCCGCCTTCAAAATTATAAAGTCATCAAAAGTATATCGAATGATCTCTCTAATGAAAGAGGACGAAATATTAAGAATACCCATATAATTTTTATAATTTATCGATGTACGGTTTTTGAGATAAAATTTTTTGAATGAATTAGATGAAACTAATAATTTATGGAGGAGAGAGAAAAATAAGAGGAAATGTGTGGCTGAGATTTGTTCCTTGATTTTCACATAAAATTTCATGTGCAGATGATCATTTCCCTTATAAACTTATGGTCAAGAATGGCAATTCCGTTACAAATATGAAGGAAGTAAAATGTAAATAATCATACCCCTACATCAAGAGACGGAGATTGAGATATTGCTTTCAAATAAACATCCGACATTAACACGTCGAAATACATTATGTGTATGTGTGTGTGTGTGTGGCCATGGACACGCCGATAGTCTTCTTAGGGCGATGGCAACGTAGAGGTAAACGCGGATGAAACTCGCGGCAATGCAAAGCTACACCGCCGCCTTTGATTTAACCACGCGTGGAAGAGTGAAATGCGGTAAAGTATCCCTCGTTCCAATCACGCGTGAAATGTTATTTGTGACCGTTTGAAAAGTGGATACTATGAGAAATCCACATATCACACACACACTCAGCCGCATACTATGAGAAATCAAAAACCGTATTTAGGTACATTTTATGTATAATTGTGAGTTGGAACGAATTAGAAAACATCACAGCCGAGATTTGTACCTGAAATTTATATGTTTCTAGGCTGCAAATTCGATCAAAGTCTCTTGTCCAAGGCCGGTTTTTGAATGATGAAGATGAGAGTGTTTAGTATGTGTTTTGTTAAACTATCCTTTGCATGTGAAAAATAATAGTTTATGTAATGCGCTAGTTTAGGCAGATTGTTGACAACACAAAAGTGAGTTTGGCATGCACACATCCAAGTGTCTTGGAATTTTTTTTTAAATATTTATATTTATATATTTATGTATCACTAATACTTACGAGTACATTTAAAGTTTTTATGTAATGTTTTTATGTAATGTATAATATTAGTTTTAATATAATTTTAAGTTTTTAAATAAAATGAAAATTGTAGTGAGGGGTTGGTGAGGGGAGTGTTGCCCATGAAAAATGGATTGTGGTAATGTGGTATGAGTGAGGGGTTAGCTGAGGTGGCATAAGGGGATTGATTGGGAGTGAGTGGTGGGTGAGGGATGAGGCAACCAATGCCAACCCCCTTAGTTTAATCAACTTTTGTGGCTTGCGTTCGAACACAATATACTAATATAGAACTCACACACACACACACACACACACACACAATTGGCTTCTAAATTATTTTGAGCATATATATAGTAACCACATAAAACTAGCATGGTACCCGCCCGTTCCCGGCGGATAAAATTTACATGGTGTCAGATACCCGCGCGTTGATGGTTGCGGTGGTGGTGGGGGATTTTTTAATAGCGTTTTGTGGTTCGTGTGTGTGTGTTTGTGTGAGAGAGAGTGATAATAAATAAATTAGATAGTGAGGACTGACAAATTAAAAAGAGGGTGATTGACAAAACTAAATAATGAAGGAAAATTTCGTATATTCACATCTCCCTTTTTTCCAACATTTCCAAAAGTAGGGGGCTAAATTTTTTATGAAGGAGTAAAAATAAAAACAGAGGAACCGGTACATCTTCCCTGTAAAAAATGGTATCTTTTACTTGACATACAGTTTATCGCAACTCTATTATTACATATCATCCAACATCTCTCAATATGAAGAAAACAAAATCAGAAACCATTTTCATATAAAAAGAAAAAAAACAATGTTCTCAGTATTGTATTTTTTGAATGTCAAAAAGAACGACAAAGACACGGGTTAAGTAGTACTATAAGTCCCTTTTGTACGCAACATCAATCAATCTTTAACAATTAAAAAAAAAAAAAGAAGAGATTTTCATGGTCCAAAAATTAAAATCACATAACAAATGGACCCCAAAATTCATTGATGCAGTTGTTGATAGAAAAAAAAAATTTGATTGAAAGGAGTAAATGGATAAGGTAAATCATGTAAAGGGATAAAAGGAGTAAATGGATAAGGTAAATTTTTTTACATATTAAGGAGTTGTGGTATCAATGATTTTCAAAGTACTCATTATATTGAAAATTTTTATTAGTTTTTTTAACGGTAAAATTTAGGTTTAACGGCATGTTTTTTTATATACTCAACTCTAATTTTAGAGAAAACTCATGTCTTCATTCTTATTAGAAACATTTTGCTCTAACCAATATTTGAACTAAGACCTCAAAGTCTTAAATCTCTCCAAATACCAATCCATCTATTGATGGTTGATAATTTTTTTTGTGGGTATCTATTTCCACCCTTTATTTTCCCTATATACACCCTTTTCTGTGCAATGAACAATTGTACAGTATACATTATTAATTGTACATTAATGATGTATTTAGGAAAAGAAAGGTGAAAATAGTAGCACCCTTTTTTTTTTTTTACCAATCCATTTTTTTATACGTTAAACCACTAAAGTTTACATGGAACCAACTTTTTTGTTGTAATAATTAAATTGAGTAAATACATGAAATTGTATTTAGCAAGGTATTGTTATCGCACTAAAGGGTTGTTTAGGATTATGTAATTTTATTTTTTTTTTACCATTTTAAACCGTATAGTTTTTCTAAAAATGCGTTTTTTTCCTACGAAAACGCAGATAACTATATTTTGTCAAACAATTTGTTTATGATTATTTGTATTCTATAAACGTATTAATTTAATAATCCATTCAAAACGTAATTCCAAAAATAAGTCGAGCTTTTCACTCTGGATATATCAGCCTTTACCAATACTAACAAAATTCTATAATTCGTATTATATTACTCTTTTGAATAAAATTTGTCCTTAAAAAAAAGGTGAAAAAGAAAGATTGTGACACATTGGGTAAATATGTTGAAAGGTATAAAACACACACATAGCAGAGACAAAATGTAGACTTTCTTACCACAAAAAGGAAACAAAAATAAAGTTAGGAATTGCCTCTCAAATCCCAATACTCCCTTTTCTCTTTCATCACTCTCTTTTTCTCTCAGAAAAAAACTTCACACTCCAAAAACCCCCCATTCTCATTCCCATACCTTCCATCTCCCTTATTTCTTGTGCAACAAAAATGGTGTTTCTTGACTACATTTTCAATCAAAAACATACCCTTTTCATTTCACCTCACAAATACTCAAAAATGAACATGGGTATTGAAGGTATGATGTTTAGCAAACAAACCCTTTTGGCATTTGGTCACAAAGTGAGAAAAGGTGGTTCATTTTGTGTGATTCAACAATGGTGGTTGTTCTTGATATTTACCAAAATACCCTTTTGGGCTACAATGAAAAAGAGGTATCTTTATTGGTGAAATTTGTTTTGGGGATTTCATTGAAGGAAAGGAGGTTTTAGGCATAACAGGATGGAGCCAGGCATGAATCTAATCAATCAATCAATCTATATAGTTATTAACTTTAGAAAAAAAATATTATTACTTAGTTATTATATATAGTATAAGTATAAGTATAAGTATTAGTATATGTTTTTATTTTATCAAGAAACCTTTTGACACTTTTTTTTTGGTTTCTAATTTTATGTTTAGATGTTGATGAGTACTTTTTATTTGTAAGAAAGAGTTGCAAACTTGCAATGCTAATGATTTGTTAATCATTCTTGTTATTAATGGTACAATAGATTAAGTTTTGGTCACTTTTATGTTGATTTTGAATTGTTGATTATGATCAAGATTTTATGTTTTCTCTAATCTTTTATTTATTAGTGTTATTAGTATGATTGTTGTTTTTAACGAATTTAATCTAATTATTTTATTGTTATTGGGTGTTTTTTTTTGTTTATGATTTTTATTTGAAGGAATGGGTCTCTATTGATTCTGACCATATTGTACCAAGACTGTAAAAGTCAAACAATGATAATTTGACTTCAAATTTGTTCTATGGTGAATGGTGATTGTATATGGTGAGAATAACTTGATGTTACTTTTTTAAATTTTGATTGCATCAGAAAAAAAAATAAAAAATGGTACAATAGTTTGTAAGGCCCCTTCCTATGGTGTGTCTTTAACCTCGTCGTGCCCGTCGTCGTGTTCGTCGCCATAGGCAGCCCCCCTTTCGTAAGTCGTCGTCGTCATGCACCGTCGTGTTTTGGAAATTGATCGACGAGCAAAGGTGGGCCAAAGGCAGCGTGTGTGTGTGTTTAATTATTTTTTTTATTGGGGATGAGACGATGAAGGGGGTATGATAGGGAGGGGTAGTTTTTGGGTGTGTCTTGGAGAGAGAAAGCTGATGTGGCAATCAAGACGAGGGGATGACGAGTTCAAGATAAGAAGAGGCCTAAAAGTATACTTGTAAACTATAGTCTATCAAATACTTTTCAATATGAAAATCATTTTTTATCTCATTTTCTTCATAAAATGTAAAAGATCTTAGATGACCAAAACATATAATGAAAATGATGGTAAATTATGTACTGTAATTGTTTGAACATTTGAAATGAAGAATCATTGAACAAAGTATGAATTATTTTTCACATTGAATGTCAGTGTTTAATTGTTTATAGCAGAATTTCAAAATCAATATAATATAATGGAAGACATACTAAGACCATCCAATTTGACTAATAGTATATATTTTTAAGAAAATCAACATGTTGTAATATATTTGTCATAAAAAAGATATTCTAGTGTTTCATCAGTGTCATTTCAATACCCAAATGAACAGGGTGAGAGAATTTATGTCTTTTGTACAAACAAAAGAATCATAATGTCATAAACAGTAAGTAGTATTGGATAAATATTTTTCATTTTAGTATATAGAAATTTCAACAAACTTAAATTTACTGATAGAATAAATACAAGACATTTCCCAGTCAACAAAATTGTAACAAATCACTATACCGAGTCCTAAACAACCACTCTCTCATCTCTTGACCATTGCAATTTGCAAATGGACTACTGCAAGAAATGTTCAAAACACGTAAAAATACCGTCGTAAACCATCGTAAAATGTTAAAAACTATCTCGAGACCACCATAAATCATCCTAGAAAACAAACTTAGCTAATGAGTAAAAAATGTTAAAACTTTGGTGTATAATCGGTGTTGTATCATATTTGGTGTAAAATGCATTGAAAATAGTCCGAAAATCCTTCATAAGATGTCAATTCCTTGAAAGTTTATGAAATTATAGATGATTTGCATAAAGAGTTTTATGATGAATGCATGAGAGTAAAATTTTTTAAAATTAATATAAACAAATATCAATGCATCACTGAATATTCTATAAATTTGCAATTTGCAAGATTTGAACTCACAATCTCATACTTATGAATCAACTTAAATATCATTACATTTAAGATGTATCATATGCATAAGTAAGATGACAATGACAATTTGGTATAAGGTGTTGCTATTTAGACTTTTTAGAAGATCACATCTTACAAATTAATACATGCAATTTAGCTAATAGTTATAAAGTAAGAAATTGATTGCACATAAATGAGTCGACCAAAATGAAAATCCTTAGTTAATTCCAAACTAACTTCTTTACAAATAGACTTCATTTTAGAGATAAAGTTGCATAACTGTCATGTAAGTAATTCATAATTTTTATTATCAGATCATCCGCAACGCTAAAAATTTTTCCGGCATATCCATCCCAACATGCCGAGCTGTCGGTGTATTGTCGTTAGTGGTCCGAGGTGTTGGCCGACATATTGGGGCTGGTTTGGTGGTGACGGCGGTGAGGGTCGAGGGCGGTTTTTGTATTGTTTTTTTTTTCATTAGCCAACGGTTAGTTTATAAAAGAAAAATTAAATTTTGTATAAAAAAACCAACCGTTAAAAGCAAAAAACGGTGAGTTTTTTGTTTTTTCCCAAAACTCTATAACTATTCTACCATTCTAACCATAATAATCCTAAAATTTCTTAGTTATATATATATATATATATATATCACAATTCCATTTAATAACAAAATTTCAGTATGATAAGTTACGGATAGTCTTGTATATTTAGACATCTTCCCAAAGCCATTGATATTTGAAAACACAAAAACCAATAAGTAGTAATTCGGACATTTTCAAATCTTTTACTTAGATTTTGAAAACTAACATTGTTCCTAAACTAATGAAATGATGTGAATTAACTTCAAGTAGCAGTAGTAGTAGGAACGTAAGCCTAGGCTTCTTTTGCCCTAAAATTATAGCATCAGCCAGGATAGGGGAGCTCAGAGACAGGGCTACACAAACCATGACCCTTATTTACTTTGAACCCAAATTTCGACAAAATGAATTAGACCGAGGCTAAAATGGATTAGTCCACTGGTTATGTACTCGTGTAACAATTAATACTATTACTTGTCCTTTCTTAATATATGGTGAAGTGTTTTCTCACAATAAACTTTCTATGTAATTTTTTATTTTTTTTTAAATGTAAATTACTCGTAAAAATTTTTATTTTATTGATAAAATACCATTGATCTAAAATTTAATTAACCAATCATAGTTTCTACATTATTAAAATCAGACTTTGTCTTAAATAGTAAAAAAAAAAAATAGCAAACTATTTACAACAATGTCATTGATTTTCTTACATAACTAGCATGGTACCCGCACATATAATATACAGGGCGTCAGATACCCGCGCGTTGATGGTTGTGGTGTTGGCGGTGGTGGTGGAGGATTTTTTGAAAGCGTTTTGTGGTTCGTGTGTGTGTGTTTGTGAGCGAGAGTGTGTGATAATAAATAAATTGGATGGGTGGGGTTGACAAATTAGAAGGAAGGTGACTGGCAAAATAAAATAATGAAGGGCAATTTTGTACATTCACATCTCTTTTTTTTCCAACATTTGCAAAAATAGAAGGAGCTAAAACTTTTATATAGTACTAGTAGTAAAGATAAACCAAAAAAATATCTTAGGAAAGTACCAAATTTTTAACAGAAAATTATTTCAGGTTAATTTTGATAATTATGGTTTTAATCCAAGTTCATAATTTTTTTATTTTTATAAAAAGGTTAATTTTTGTAAATTTTAGTATATATCAAATTAGCTAAATAACTTAAATTTCTCATTTCAGATAAATGAAGTACATCATTTACTTTTAATTAAAATCATAAACATAAATATGAGTATTACAAATCAAATTATTTGAACATTTTTAACAATGTCTGTGTAACGGGTATAACATATTTTCTTTGAAAACTAAATAAAATGAAACATTTATCTTTTAAGAAACATTGTTTAAGCATAAAAATTTCAATTCACGATATAATATTAAAAAAAAAGGTAAAGGAGAGCATCATGTTTTCAGAACCACATTGGATCCTCATCATCCCACTCTGTAAAGGTTATGATGCCGTAAAATACCTTCACTTAATACCTACATGATTTGAGCTTTCATAAGGATCGAATTCGCGTCTTTCAACTTCACATGTGGACTCAAGTTGCATTGGTAACGAGTATCAATCCATCTATTGATGGATTGGTGTTGCACAATATAACATTATACAAATATAACATTATAAATTTTCTTTTAAAAATATAAATTAAAATTTTTCATGTGTATTCATGAGACCAAGGTTGAGAAATTCGGGACTCGGAATCGGATCGACGAGGGGGAGTCCGGATTTTTTGAAGACTCGAATCGGATCAGAAAAAAAATCGGATTTAGTTCCTTATATATAAAAATAATAATTTATGAAATTATATGACTAAAAATAGACTATAAACATAAATAAAAGAACATAACAAATTTATTATATAAAAAAACAATTTTATAAATTTATATAACCTATTATAATTTAAATGTCCATATTTAATAATGAAAACCTAAATAATACTAAAAAAAATTAAAATAAATAAAATAAAAATAATAATAATAAAAATAAATAAGTGGGATAAATAAAAAAAATAGTATGTTGGGCTTTCATTAATATTAATATATTTTATGTTGGGCTTTTTACACGACGTCGAACAAGACCCATTAATCCTAGTGAATCTATACCCAGTTACCCACCCATCGGGACATCCACCAAACAACCATTCAAAATAAACGAATTAAAATGATAAGCATTAACCATTGAGAAAGATGAACAGAGTCGTTCTGCCTCAGTTCTAACTGCGTTAAAGTCACCCAAGAAAATGTAGTTGCCAACATTAGCCTGCATAAAAGCTACCAGAAAGGACCAAAGGTCACGCTTGCGCACTTCTTCCTCAGGAGCGTAAACATTAACCATATAACAAGAAATCTGAAGTCGTTGCCAAGTTCCTTCGACTATTACAACATTCTGGAAGCATAAGAGACGTTTTTTTCTAAATACAATAGGATCCCACATATATACAATCCCACCAGAATGACCTCGGGCCGATGAAGCCGCAAACTCGAACTGCATATTACCCCAAAGAGATTTTAAGCACGAATTATCCACCGATGTCATGAAAGTTTCATGAAACCCGCAAAAGTTAATGCCATATTTAAGTATAAGTTGCGCCACTATTTTCTTTTGGGTCTTGCTAAATACAGCCCTAAGGGGTGCAATTAAGGTGCATAAAATAGTTGTACACTTACCATAAAATTCAGGGGGTGAGCTTTTAATATGGAAAGTACAATTATTTTATGCACGTTAACTACAGCCCTTAGGGCTGTATTTAACATTTTCCTTTTCTTTTTAATGTTTTGATGGATGTAAACAAACTGCTCAGTGCCGCCTTCCGTGGGTTTTGAGCCCCAATACCTCAACGGTGTATGGGGGAGGTTAAGATGTCGGCTGGCCTTACCCCTACCGAAGTAGAGAGGCTGCTCCCAGTTTTCTACC
>JAOXNX010000032.1:11282693-11297639 GCA_028566075.1 Solidago caesia
TATTTTTTAAATTTTCATAGATTTTTTAAATTTTCCTATAGGTTTTTAAAATTTTGCCCACCCTTGGATTTTTTTTCTATGGATTTTAAAATTTTGCCCACCCTTGGAATTTTTTCTGGTACCGCCCCTGTGATTGTCCATCTACATTCTACTTCTCTCGTAATTGAGATCGGATATTGTTGTTATATATATACACACAATGCTCAATATATAGTAAAATTAAGAAATAAAATTTATTAAATTAACTAATTAACAGCAAAATTCTTATCGAGTATGTTTAATAATCTAGCTAGGGTAAATGGCAGCAGGCAACCGACATATATGTAGGTTCTTGCAAATTGAAAATTATTATATGATCCATTGCTGGCTGCATGGCTAGCTAGCTTCTCGTGAAACCATACACAGACACTTTTCTGCAACAAATTAAAATGTTTTCTCTTTTCTCTCTCTCTTATTGAAGCTGTCTCGATCTATTCTGCAACACATGCATATATAACGTTTGTGTGTGTATATTACAGTGATAAAAGGCTGAAGAAAGTATACCTGCTACAATCTATAGTTTCTGTCCGTCCTTCTGTTTGAATCATACTTATGATAAGATATGATATGATATATTGATATGATGATATGATCTTTTTCTGAATCACTGTGATCCTTAATTAAATCACAATAGATTCATACATAGATTGTGTGAATTTTTACATCAACCGAATATAATTAATTAATAAAAAGTAGCAAAAAATATATTAAACTTTTTTATTTATGAAATAACTTTGAAGAATCTCTCTATATATATATATGGCTATCAGAAAGTGCTCACGTGGCACTCTCTGAGCTCGCCACATCAGCGTTTTCTTACGTGTCGTCCTCATATTGTTTTCAGGGCCACATCAGCTGCCACCCGTACGTTTGAGCACCACATCAGCTACCACCCATACATTGTAGATATGTTTTCATCTCAAAAAAATAAAACTTGCTGGCGCCGAGAATCGAACCTGCGTATAGTGTGGTTTATTAACACCACTATGCCAGTCCATCTAGCTCAATTGTTGTTAACTTTTCAACAGCCCACACTACATATTACTTAATTTCTTGTTAAGTTTCTTCCACCACAGTAATACATACATATCCACAACCCCCAACCTTTGATCCATATTTTTTAGAGATATACATACCCCTATTTTTTACATAGATACAATCCAATCTTTCTTTCAAATTTCGTATATACGTTAAATTAAATAGACATACTCATATCCCTATTTTTTTGTGATCACAATTTTTGTATTAATGGATTTAGGTTTCGCATATATACATAGCCAACAGGATTCGATCGCACTCATTTTCCTTACCATTGATCGCCGGCTTAAGGTAATACATCTGTTTATTATTATTATTTTTTTTTGTTGAAACCCTTATCCTGAATCACTCTCTCAAAGGGCTGATATTATTTTTAAAATCAAATGTATTTTTTAGTTAATTTATTCACTCTGATTTTGAAATATATATTGTGTTAGGGCTTAATTTGTTATTGAAATTAATATTATACGGCTTCGAATCGGAGTTTGCGTTATTTATTAGCAACAATCGAAGTCAGGCTTTTTGATGTTATTATTATTATTATTATTATTAGCACTAAATATGGTTGTGTTGTGTTTTTTCAAACCTGTATATATCCATGTGTTGCCTGTGGACATGGTGACAAACATATTCTCATTCTTATGTTTATCGTTCAGAATGCCATTTAATAATTGTTGTTAATATTATTGTTATTAGTAATATTTTCAACAATTACAATTTTATGATTGGGTAGCATTTTTTATTAGAGAAAACATTTTGTAAAATTTTATGCGTTGTAATCTTGGTAAAATATTATTATTAATCTTGGTTACAAAGTTGTCTAACCTCATTTTGTAATATTTGCATCTTACACACAGATTGTTCAATGCCTTTTTGTCATTTATAAGATAGTACATTATAATCCTGAGTTTTATGTTTATTTTACATCTTTCAGGAAGATGGACGGAGCCGCAACCATGCTTAACGATGTAACACCTAGGACACGCAATGCGAGTGTAAGAGTTCGAGTCTTGCATTCTTGGTGGCGTGCTGCGAGTTGTAAAGATCCGATGTTGGAACTTAATTTAGGAGACGAATAGGTTTGTCATAAGTTACTATCACCCGTATCATATCGGGCCTTTTTATCTTTGTTCACATAAAAAGCTTGGCTTTTTGTAACACTTCAGTTAATGTGTCAGGGAGGTTGAATGACGGCTTCGATAAGAGGGAAGAAAACAATAGCTCAGTAGCAAAATGTGATGACCGAGGGTGCAACAGTTTTCATTAAGACCACACCATCAGTTGGTTCTAAAAGTAGGTGTACCATAATAAGTTCTTACTTATTTTTTTGCATGATGACAAGTACTCAGATTGGTTATCTGAATGTAAAATTAGGACATTACATCGATGTCTCAAATTCAAGTGACATGTTTCAGCAGACTATATAGAACTTTAATCAAGTGACCACGAAGCCATCCCATTTTCAGCATCACTCTAACACCAATGGGATCTGTGTCTGGAACAATTAATTCATCAGGAAGTCTTACAAAAAATCTCCTAAAACGTTTTGTTAGAAAGTCAGATTATTATTGTACCCGTATAGTTTTTAAACTTGGCATAAATGATAGAGAAAGTATTTTTTTTAATTTAAAAAAAAGGATTAAAATCTCTTGTACTAAAAGTCTACATATTGATTATTGACCCTTTATCCAATTTGCCCATAACATTTTATGATTAATACATTGTTCTATTTAATATCTCATATGCTCTAAATGATTTCAATTTAATTTTTTAGTTTGTATATGTAGGTGAGAGTAAAGCAAGGATAGAGTGTTCTTGCTTTTTATACTGCTCAAAATCGTAGTTCAACTCTGTAACAGGCATCTCTACGTATACTGTTACGCCTATAAAGGTAATAACATTCATATTTTCGTTTTTTATATTGAATCGAGTGATAATACTAATAAAAGATGTCCCCTTCATTTATTCATGGTTTTTATGTTTGAAACTTTTACTGGATATTCTATTTATAAATCACGTCTTTGAAGATTTTATTGATATGTCTGTTAGGCTGGTTCTAAGCTGTTTTTTGTTTTTGGCACACCCATGTAATAAAGGTGTAGTGGGTGATTTTTTGCACAACCTAAGAAGTATTTTACATCAACTTATAGGATTAATTTGGTAATCTACAGAAAGGCTCTTGATGCACTTGTATATCCACAACATGGTTTTTTTTTTTTTGCGTAAAAGTAAGAGTACCCTGGTAAGTTTGTAAATAATATATATACTTACAAGAACATAGGTGGTCGCCCATTTAACACAAGCTAAACCACCTTTGTGATATTATCGAAAAAACACTATGGACAAATGTTGGAAATACAAATATCAATATGCCATCCGAATTGTCATCTTATGCATAAAGTTGCTCAGTCTTGCACAGGGTGATGTTTTATTTTGTTGTTGCTAGAATTGTGGATTGTCTAATGCGTTTTGGTTTTTTCTTCACCCAGGTTAGCATAACTCTTATAGAAACCGGTTTCAAACGACAAGAAGAAAGTGACAGCTGGACTCCCAGGTATCAGTTTGACCATGTAGCGTTTTCGAAACCAGACCATCCGTTATTTATCTTCCTGCGATAACTATATGGGAGATGATATCTACACCGCCAGTTTTATTTGTACTCCACTGACCATATAGAGATTATGGTTGTGTAAGTAAAAAGATTGTTTGCCATTGCTAGCAAAGGCTTAAGACCCCTGTTTACCCAAAATAAAATTTTGTAACCGCATATTGCAAAGTGGATGGCAACTATATTACTTGCTTCCAATATTTTTTGAAACATATTGGAAAGTTGCACAAAATTTCTTGATCACATACTAAGAAACAGATTCAACATCATGAAATAATCTTTTGTTAGGTTTGTAAAAATGATAGCAACTACATTATGAATGTTGCATAAAATTTATTGATCACATATTATCTTTCATATATAGTGATTTATAGTACTTTGGATTATAGGAATGTATGTTTGTTAAGTGTTCCATTATGAAGTTTTTTTTTTCTTTTCTTAGTAATAGTATAGTTAGTTTTTTATATGGACTCTTTTCGATTAGATGTATGGCCATGCATGTTATTAGTGATAGATAGTACATAATCGATGTTTTGTAGTGACTATTTAATATTTACAAGCTATAAACAATAATAATAAGTAATTATTATGGGTATAAACATTATTTGTAAATTGTTTATAGTATTAAGGTGTCTGGCATACCACACCATCGTTTGGTTTTAAAAGTAGGTTTACCTATTATGTTACTTAGAAACATAAACATAACAGGCACCATCGTTTGGTTTTAAAAGTAGGTTTACCTATTATGTTACTTAGAAACATAAACATAACAGGTAAACCTACTTTTAAAGTAAGGAAACTTGGTGAATTACTTTCATTCCTAGAATGAAACTTATTCCATCGGATAGAAGAATACCCTTTCGGTTTCAAAGAAGACAATTCCCGTTATCAGTTTGTTTTGCGATGACTATCAACAAATGTCAGGGACAGAATTTAACCCAAGTTGGTTTGTACTTGAAGAATTCCATCTTTAGTCATGGCCAGTTGTATGTTGCCCTTTCGAGAGTCAAAAGCAAACAAGGATTGAAGGTTTTGATTTTAGACAATGATGGCAAGCCTACAAACACCACAAAAAATGATGTTTTCAAGGAGGTTTTAAGTCATTTATAATTCTTTTTATATTTATATTTAATATTTGTTGCATTCGAATCAATTTTGCAACTTTTTCTTTGTAATAAATATTAAATACTTTCATTTTTGTGGACATTTTTATTGTTGAATCTATATGAACATCTATTTTATTATATATGACTATTAACTTGAAGTTATAAGATTCTTTTATTGCATGTCATTTATGATGAATTTGCTAGAAAACAAATTAGTCCGTGCAACGCATGGGTTTCACCTAATATATAATAATTTTGTTGCCCGTTCTTATCAATCCATTACAAAAGCATAGACCAATTGCACCTATTATTTTCTTCAATTACATTTTCACCTTAATCTTCAAATCACTAAATTTTTACTGGCCTCTTGATACAACAAATCGCTAAAAACGATACTTCTGCTTTTAATGTCGTTCACCTCCATGGCTACATCAACACTTGGATTCTTGGGTTCGTTTTTTATTTTTTTGCGAATCATTAGCTTGTGGAAGTTAAAGTTAACAACAAAATTTACAAAACGTGACAATCACTCTACGGAATCTGCAAGCACAAAGTTGTCAAGAGATTCGACCGAAAAGAAAGTGAAATAGAGTTGTTGTAGAATCAAACTAGATCCAATTGAACGTCTCGACTCTACTTAAACAAAGATGGACATCATAGGATTATAAACGAGTAAATACTCGAGCTTGACTCGTTAGAAGCTCGATTCAACCCAAGCTTAAACGAGTTCGAGCCTAGTATAGAGTTGGTTTATAAACAAGCTAGAACTCGAGCTTCAGACACTAAACCCGATTAGGCTTACGAGCCTAAACGAACCTTTGTTTACATGCATACAAAATAATATAGTATATAGTCACATATTAGATTAGTGTTACACACACACATATATTATATATATATATATATATATATATTAACGAGTAATACAACTCAATTTAATATTTCTACATATTTTTATAATTGAACTTGTCTAAAAACAATTATATATAAAAATGAAATAATTAAAAAATAAAGTCATTTATTAAAGGAGCCAAACTCAAGTCGATCTAGAGCTTGTTAGACTTCACATAAGCCGAGCTCAAACCCTCCAACTCCAAAACTAAACGAGCCGAACTCAAGCTTTGGGCAAAGCTTGGCTCAACTTGTTTACAGCTCAACATGCATCATTGTTCATTTTTTTTACGTCTTTGATCTTATAGAATAGATGCTCTTATGAGTTACATCAAAATAACTTAATCTTATAAATCGCTTTTTACCAAAGATAGGTTTCAGTACATGATCAACTTCTAAAACATATCATTGTTGTGTATGGCAAAAAAAAAGTTGTGTAGATATTATCTTCATTTTGCATACACATTTTCTGAATTCGAAAACATTCGTATCGTCTTTCCAAACGTGACAATTGGGAACACCCAAACTTTCTGGAATAAGATGGTTGAATTACAATTCAAGTGGAAAATTCCTAATAGCTAACTGCATCATGATTACACAAATCCATGTTGGGCAACAAAAGATAGTCTTACCATAAGCCTAACATTACGATACACAGGAAGATTGCCTTTCGGGAATCCTTGAAGAGATCTAGTCTTTCTACCTTCTCTTCTTTGATCCACGAGTCTGCAAGAAAAGTCCATGCTCGTTAATCGAGTGAAAGCCATTCTAGGCTTTTAAAATAGCTGTTTTTTTTTTTTTTGGGCAATGCATTAAGGTTTCAAACTCAAAATAATATTGAAATATGTAATATTTATGTACTATATTAATAAAATTAACAAAATTATGCAGACAATCCCACCTGTCTTCCAAGAACTTCATGATTAGATCTAGAGGCTGGTTCCGGCTGATTTGGTCTAGCTTCTGGAAGCAAAGTGGGAACAACCTAATGGACACACAACAAACTGTGTTAAAAGCTTCCGCCAATAAACCCATATTCCTGTCACATAACTGATCAATTCAGCTAAGAAGTACCACCCTCCTTGGTATCAGTTTTCTTGTTTTCTCATTTACAATTGGATATTAAAGGTGGCAATTTTAACCCATCTAGTTAAGAATAGGTTGATTTTTGTTTTTATCATTCTCAAATGGGTCAAATAAAAATCATTTCGAAATGCAACCAGCTTAAGTGGACCAAACAGGTTGAAATTGCCCTCACCTTAATAATGTTTACAACCTCCTAAATCATTTTTTTCAAAAACTTTTAATGTGATCATAATGAATGTAAAAAGTATTTGTGGGTGAGCCCACTCCAACCAATGCCTACCATTTCAACCTGAATGCGTTTCGACCAGCTATTGAACTGCTACACTTTGCCATCTCAATCAAATATGTTTTGAAAACTGTCAATCCAAATATAGAGCATCTTTTACATATGCATACTCTAAGGGATTCATCATAAACTTACAGCATTGGAAGAAGTTTCGCCATGGGAGCCCTTCAGCATGGTAGCCATCATTGACATCATTGCGGACATCTGAGAAGCCATTCCTGAGCATGTTTGCTCCAATGATGCAAGTCTATCCTTTATTGCATCAATCTCTTCATTTTTCTCTTTAGCCATCCTCAAAGCCCCGGTACGAGTAGAAATTTCAGACTTAGGGGTAGCATTTAATCCAGATAGAGACACACCACCTTTTCTATCTTCTCCCATTACCCGGAAGTAGGCCTCATCTTGAGTTGCAGATTCACGAAGTTGGGACTGCCATGAGAATACAAGTGATAGGAAGATGAATGATATACTAAAAACATAACAAAAACGATAAACAATATAAACTGTACAGAAGTGTGAAACGTGAAGCCTCATACAATTACAGCATCTGTCGTTTCATTCACAGCCTGACCATTCTTGCGTGTACGAGTCAAGATAAATAGTTCTGCTTCTGAGAGTTCCTGACCATTGGGCCTTTTTGCTCTCTACATGTTCAAGCAGAGAAATACAAGTGTCATTGTGCTGGTACTTATAGAAGAACCTCAACATAAGAATTACGAGTATAATGTACCTCCTCCTCAATTCTTCTGGCATAACTTTTTGCGCCCAACGTGTGGTGGAATCTCACTTTTGCACGATTGGCCTTATTTTTGGCACTAATATTCTGAAAAATTACAGATATATGTATCAATGGCCTCCCTTTCCGATTCTATATTTTTCAGAGTATCTTTAGGTGATACATAACAAACCTGGAATTTTTCAGAGCTCCAATGAGAAACAAGGACTGACCACTGTTCAGGCAAGACCCTCTCATCACGGTCTGCAAGCCGCTCGTCATCAGTGGCATGGGTATCATAACGAGTAGTCTTAAGAAAAGACCTGAAGCTTTTCCACTTACTTTCAAGAGACATCAGCACCCAACTTCGACAAGAGGGGTCGATGGCAAACATCGTCTGTAACATAGATAATATATTATTTGTTGTGATCTAAAGAATCATGAAAAACGTAAGACATTCAGAAGGTTTCTCCAGATACCAGAACTTTCTGCCACAAGTTCTCCTTAATCTCTTCTGGCATCTTGCTCCAACCAGAAAAACTAAGGGGAGCCAAGTTCCCATCTCGTGCTATATGTCCTAGGAATCTAGTTAACTTGGATGCCTCAGGACCTACAGGCTGCCCCATCTCATTGGTGAAAACTTTTATCCGTCCCATTGTACTTGATAATTTATGGTAATGAGTAGGCGTTTGAACTTCGTGCTTCTTTTGAGTATATGTAGAATCTGTTTTTAGTGAATCAAGAAAAATGCTTTATATCTGGAGCTGTGGTAAAAGACAATGGAAGACAGCTGACAAAAAGAACCAATTTTACCCTTTTCTGGGGAAGACTGTGACAGGCTAGAGCTCTGCTGGGGTGGACCAGATTGCATGTTGACTGGCGCAGGCCGCGTTTTTGCTATTTGATGAGAACCAGCATCCTTTTGCTGCAAATGCAGAAAATTATTGGCAACTGGAGACGGTGGATTTTCATTTTGTCGTTTGTTGTGCTTCAAGATAGAAGATTCTGTAGAGAGAAGACATGGGTATGAATTCATCAAAATGCTATAAGCAATAAAATAATTGTCGCTAATATGAGTTCAAATAATTAAGAACTAAATTAACAACTAAAATCAAAAGTAGAATTGTCGCTAACATGAGTTCAAATAAGAACTAATTTGACAGCTAAAATCAAAAGTTTTATTATGCTTTGGCACTATAGATTATGGCATCCTAGTTGTGCTCATCTTATAAGGTTTGTTACTTCATTTCATGGATGGAATTGTTTTCAGTTCATTTTGAAAGTTGCATGTTAGCAAAATACCAGAAATTTATTTGTACATGAAGCCATATCGGCCATTGTACTTAAATCATAATTTTATAGTGATCAAACTTGTTTATGCCGGGTATATCTAGTGGGAAAGTCCAATGATTAATGCCCAATAGCTGGAACTCTACACCGAGACCATGGGCATTTCAAAAACGTTTTTGGAAAGTTATCGAATAAAAAGGTATCCATTGTCACTCAACTAATGTAGATACACCCTGATAGACCTTTATTAGAGGCATCTGATGCCATCAAGTTCACTATAATGTCCCTATATTTATTCGGAAACAAGAAGTTTTCATGGTACGCTAAATGTTGTGGAAGTCTAGCCAACCACAAGAAAGTTTATAATTAAAATCTTTAGAAGTTTAAGAACAGAAAGATGGAGTAACAGATTACACTATTACATATTTCTGGACACTTCTAATTGCCCCATTGACTTCTTATGTATAACAAGAGTTGCGTTGGTAACACTAATAAACAAAGTACAGAAGTTCTTAATTAAAAAGTGACTAGGCACACCCTTCAAACTTTTGGATTCAAGTCACCTAACCAACACTTTTTACGCCCCAGCATAATAATACAGTAGAACGAATGTATAAATACTTATCAGTGGTGTCGTCCCATCATGTTCTCTTCAAATTTCACAGTACGTGTTTGGGTAGTTTTGACAACATGCTATTTAGTTATTAGAAAGCTACGTGTGTTCTAAACTATATTACTCATCTTGAGTGCCTAAATAAGGCTGTTCATCATACTTGAATTTTTCGGAATTACCTCTAGAAGTTTTAAGCTGTACCAATCACACTTACTTAACGAATGAGGAAAGGCTGAATCCAAAGGTTACAAAATGTGTTTTCATACAGTTCCCTCAAAAGAAAGAGTAAACACTGTGCATAAAAATTTATGGGACTTTATTACTTATCTTTACCTTAAAAAATTGAATGTGGAACAATACTACATTAGTATTGAATTCTGCTAAATTTATTTATAAGGCAACACCAATCAATAGGGGTGAAATGCTAGCGAAGAGTCATAAAGGACTTGTACATGAACTTCAGGTATATACAAAAAGGAAAACTCAGCAAAAAAGTATAGAGCCTGCTATTACCTTCCACTAAGTAAGTCATCTGTTCCGAGCAAGGAACTATTAAAGAAGAAACTGGCGCAAGATATTGAGATTTATTACATGCGAAACTAATATATTTCTTAACACAGAGCTTGCATGATCAAAAGAATGTAATTGCATCCAACAAGGGAACTACATTCTCAATGTACTTGAGAGGACATAACTTTGGTTGTAAAGCAAGCAAAACTCCTACTCAAGTCAATTTGAAACTCAATTGTGCGGTTGTGTCAAAGTGGAAGATGTGATTGTCGATTGAAAGGGTTTCAGCTGTTGATGAGAAGATTAATACATTTGTCACATACTTATGTGAATATAGCTTTCACACTGAGTACTGTTAGTCGGTTCATGCTTTCACCTTGGAAACAACATTTTCAAGCCAATGCATAACATATTGTGCAGAACCTAAAGGAAACCTTAAAACGGTTTATCATTTGAAATTGAATTTAAATATAAGTTTTAAAAAGACCTAAGTAGATAACTGCGTAGTGAGCAGTGGTAACGGACAATCAACATCAGGATATATAATATAGTGTCCCAAGGAGATAGAAAAAACAAAACAAGCAATGATGTAGGTGAACCTCGGTTCATTGCAAAAGGTACTTGTGAGTAGGATCAAGTGATTCTTAACAGACTTAAAGATCCCTATTCAAACGTGTGTGATAGTTTAGTGCGGCATGTGAACTGCCAGTATCAAGGATAAACTTTGATAACGCGGGCAACCTGTTTTCCTTACTTGCGAACTACACGGTAGACAACCAACATTTACTAAAGGTCTTCAAAAGAGACAGTTTAACTTCTTAGAAGGCAAGCTGCAATCATATCCATCTACAAAAGCCTCGGGGATATTGTAAAGAAGACATTTACAACCCGTACTCAAAGGATTTGATTGTTAAATAATTGCTTGAAAATTGGGATTAGCTAAAACTATTGACTAGCATGACACCTTCCTATTTCAGTTCTACTAATTATGTATAAATTGCAAAATGGCTTTAGCTTTTCTCTTCAAGTTTCTTATAGTGGATATGTACAACACCGGCATCAACTTGTTGTGGGGATAGATGTATCTGCGTTGAACCTTATATTGGGTTGACATCATGATCCAATCATGGTTAAAATTTTGTGGGACCACAAAAAACAATCCTTTTACCCCATTAACCAATGGCTCAATATGATCAACGACAGATGAGAACTTTCATCAAGAAAAAATTGGAGTTTATAGGATGAGGGAGATTGTGAGATCAGAGACAAAAGTGAAGCATCGTATATTTGCTGTCTTATAGATTAGGTATGGATCCACAAAGAGAAGTAGGCATCTCATGACTCTAAACCAAAAATAGTAACATTCACAATCTAATCTCTTCTAAAATGGAAGATATGGTAGCCTAATGGAATACACAATGAGTATTACATAAGAATTAACACCAAGTAAATGAAAGAGTCAAGCTAGCTGAGACACTAAATATCCATTAAAAAAACACTATTGAATGAAAAGAAGGTTATTAAGTTAAATCAATTCTACAACAGACATATAGGGAATGTAACAGTGGTCGATGCAACTAACATGTATTCTTGCCAAGTTGTTAGCAGAGTAAAATATTGTTTACCAACCCAGTCCCCTGATAAGAGATGAGGATAAGAAAAGTCCAAACCAAATGGAAAACTAGCACAAAATTACTTCACTGTGATATCTCAAAAATGCTTATAGCTATATTCATCACATTAAATGAATTGATTGGCATGAAATGACAATGATTGGATCCTTACCAACATTTGCTGGTGATTTTTCCATTTGTAAACCAGCTGCTTTCCAGTGCTTCATGAAGAATGCCTTCACCCGCCTCATGAGCCCCAAAATGTGATCGCCCTTCTTATTATATTTGAGACAATTGTCCCAAATATATTGTACATCCTTGAATACATCTGCTGAATTTATGTACTTGAGACCATTCTCAAGGTTTTTGCGTATTGTACCAAAATCCATTGGAGTTTTAATAACATCAAAATAATCCTGGTTCAAGCTCCACCAGAGTTAGTATGACAAATCATTGTATGATGTAGGAAACTAAAATATAACTTGTAGTTATCTATTATATCCAATAATCCAGATGCACACCAAATTTAGCAAAATATTTGTTAATACTAAACACTTATTATAAGTAAACAAAAAATCCAAACAGCAACATATATGCAACATAAGTAGCTTGAGTTACTTAATTTGTCTAACAGTGAAGTAAGCATATAAAAAAAAGGGTGGTGAACAAACAAAGGCTAAGTTAGTTAAATTACTGAACATAGAATAATAAGAGCAAGTAATGATAGACCAGGTGTCCAGATTAACATTGTGGGTAAGGCTTGCTACTTGTGTGTCATAATCTCAATTTCAATTATAGCAAATGGTATAATTAAGGGTGATGATACAAAATGGTTTAGTTAGCCAAAAAGTACTTAAGTACCACACCATCTCTTGCTTTACTTCACAGAGATATCAATCTGTTTCCTAAAATAATTATGTTCTGTCGTAGGTTTATGCCTGTATGGTGTTGCGTCTTGCCGATGATCTAATGGCAAAGAGTATTAGTTCATAAGAGATGATCTGGCAATTATGTCTCCCTTCCATTACATTCTATTAAAGCATATGCTTTCAAGCACCTTACTCAAAACATGTTGCATCACCTACGGTAAATTAGATAACTTTCAAATAATATACTCCACAAGAAACGAGATGAGGACTTTTCTGTACATCTATTGGAGAAAACGAAACAAAAACTGGGGAAATTTTTTTCAATAGAGTATGATATTAAAACCAAAAAAAAAAAGATTACACTACATAGCAACGAACCAACGACTGACATATCCAGCTCCCTAGTGTTGTAAAAAATGCATACGAAGTTTGAATCGGTAAATTCAACTTAAAAGAATTTTATGGAATTTTTAACATTCAAGGCAACTCATGATATTAGAGGAATACAAGTTTCCCTAGATAAAACATGACATGGCCATAAAGCATGACGAAATGCTGCTGAGAAAGGCACATATTTGAAGAAAGGACTAAACAAAATGCTAAATTACAGTAAAAATTTAATCTTACGGGTAAATCAAGTGCAATAGGATCTACAGGTAGGTTAAATGAATCAGCAGCATCCAACTCCATTGTCTTCTTAATCACCTACATTAAAAATAAAGAATTTGTTTATCTACAAGTGTAAAACCAAGATGCATAATGGGTTCAAGGATGGTCTATGTAAGTTTTACAAAAATAGCAATAAACCATACCGCTAGTGCTGCATCTAATTCTTCCTCGTTGTACTCTGAACTTTGATATGGTGGGCTCTTGTTTTCCTCAATACCCATGTTAACATGCCGATGCCCCATCTGTCCGTTGCTGACCAAATTACCTGCCGAGCTCCTTGATAGGTTACCATGAGGTTGCCCCATCTGTCTGTTGCTGACCGAATTACCTGCCAAGCTCCTTGATAGGTTACCACGAGGTTGTCCCATCTGTCCGTTACTGACTGAATTGCCTGCCAAGCTCCTTGATAGGTTAGCTAGGCCACCAGATTCCTTGGATATCTCGTTGATAATGGATACAATCATTTGACTCAATCCGTTGGGATAATTATTTCCCATCATCCCGTTAACATTATTTTCGACCTCTAAATCTACCTGCTTGCCCCTCGTACTGGTTTCAGGTTCTTCTACTTCATCATCATATTGAAGTGTCCTTTTCAACTTAGCCGAGCGTTTCCGTTTCATTGTTATGTCCTTAGTCGTGTTGAGTTGGCCTAAACTTTCACTGATACAGACAAGATCCGGCTTCATATATTAGTCCATTTTATCATCTATAAAAAGCAAAATCCCCCACCGCCTGCTCCCATTTTAAGATTTACACGAATGGGAAAGCGCCACGCCACCTCAGCAGGCTGCTGTCACTAATCGTGACTGTTGTTTTTATAAAAAAAAATTAAATTTTTTTTTTTTTGATGTTTAGCCAGTACGTAACAATTTGCAAAGTCGTCACTATCTGTCGCGGCTTCATATTTTGTAGATATGGAAAATGTAGCTAAATAATAATTTGCAAAATAATTATAAAAAAAAAAGTTATGAAATGAGAGTAATTTATTTACCTACGGTGCAAAATCCAGTTAACGTTTTCCCGGCGACTTAGGGAGAGAGATGTCACAGACAGACACCACTTAATCCCCTTTCTGCGGTACTCTACTAAGGGGTGTTGTCATATATTATTTAGCTTTTTTGTGTTTGGCTACTAAGGGGTGTTGTCATATAACACACAGATCGACTATTTCTTGCTGCGTAAAGACGACTTTAGGGTATGTAAAGACTGTAAGGTGCTTCTTAGAGAGGAGTGCTACTCCCAACATAGACTGTTGGTCATGGATTTGCTTTTGAGTAGACGAGCAATCAGGTTGGAAAAGGTCGAAAAGCCGAGAATCCTCTGGAAAAACCTAAAGGGTGAAGCGGCGGAGACGTTTAGGTCGACGACTAACACGAGGTTCTCAAGGGAGATTCAAGATAGTTTGCATATGGATGCTGATCGATTGTGGACATTTCTGGCAAATGGCATGAGGGAGACGGCTAAGGAGGTCCTAGGGGTAGCCAGAGGGACCGGAAGGCAACGTAAAGTGGGTAGGGAGTCTTGGTGGATTAGCGAAGAGGTCCAGACCAAGATCGCGACAAAACAGAGTTGCTTTAAAGAGCTCATCAGGAGCCGAAACGGGACACTAG
>JAOXNX010000032.1:11353691-11367566 GCA_028566075.1 Solidago caesia
AATATCTCTGATTTTATCCCAATGCTATCGATGTTTGATCTACAAGGAAGGAAGCGAGAAATGCAGAAGCAACAACTACATCTTGATCGGATTTTGGATACCGTGATCAATGCAAGAATTTGTGCTAATTCTGGAAAAAAGGAGGGACAAGTTGAGGAAGATGGAAGAAAGGATTTTGTACAGATCATGTTAGAGCTTAAAGACCAGAATCCAACATCATTTAACATTGTTAAAATAAAGGCGTTACTATTTGTATGTTCGCCCCAAACTTTTCCTTTTTATTTCTTCAACTACAAAATTACTATCAACTGAACTTATATACTACTAAAGAACCGAAAATTGTTTTTGCAGGATATAGTGATAGAAACAACAGCATCGACGATGGTGGAATGGGTTATGGCCGAGATTTTAAACAACCCAGGTGTAAAGACAAAGGTCCAGGAAGAAATGACCGAAGTTATTGGTATGAACAATATTGTTGAAGAATCTCATCTGCCTAAATTAACATATTTGGATGCCGTGATCAAGGAGACATTCAGACTACACCCTCCACTTCCACTCCTAATCCAGAGATGCCCAGACAAATCTTGCACGGTGGATGGATATACTATTCCAAAGGGTACTATTGTCTATATTAATGTTTGGGCAATCCATCGAGATCCTGAGAATTGGACCGATCCATTGGAGTTCAAGCCAGAGAGATTCATGGACGGAAAATGGGATTACAATGGAAATAATATGAAGTTTTTACCATTTGGATCAGGAAGAAGAATATGCCCAGGAATTCCCTTAGGGGAGAAGATGTTGATGTATATATTAGCATCGCTGTTGCATTTTTTTGACTGGAGCTTGCCTAAAGACGTTGAGTTTGAGCTCTCAGAAGAGTTTGGAATTGTGGCTCTCAAAGATTATTTGATGAAGCCCTTTACTTATGATTTAAGTAGTAGTGTTGTTCAATAAATAAGATTTTCTTGTTTCGTTCCTTTTGAAATTTGTAAGTGAATTCTAAAGTCCTTAGAATTTAGAGGGAGATTCTGCTTTGTTTTGTCTTTTCTGTTGATGTTCTTCTTCCACTAGCTTGTGTATTTTACGGAGTAATTTGGAAAGATGAATTTTTTGGATGATAAGTGTTTTTTTTTTAAGTTTTAAGTTTTTGCAAAGACGCATGTTCAAACCAAAGATTTGTAAAACCAGTTAACCCGGCCTTTTCCAACGCTAGGTTTTGCCACGTGTCGAAGCCCGGAGGTTCCACCACCGGGCCTTGAGGATGTGGACATGCCAGTTTGATCAAGCGATGTGTTGCAGCTTGAGGGGGTGGAAAACCTGCTAACACCAGGCTTTGACACTTCATAAATGGACGCGAGTGCGTGTTTGGAAAATGAACGTGAGTGTGTTCATGAATTGATGGTTCGGTTTTAGTAACACGTACGGTTGTTGCGTGATTTGAATGGGCATGCATATGGTAGTATCTGATTCATAACTCATAAGCTTGGTTTTCATCCCATGCACATCGATATTCATGGCTGCATGGTTTTTCAGTTGCAAAGGTCGTGTGTGAGTTAAAACCCATTTTTTGTTGGTGCAAAACGTTGTTAGATCGAGACCTGTTTTCAAAGTTTGGTATTCCAAAAAGAGAAAACGGTTAAGGATAGAATTGATAGAGTACAAAAAAAGAAAAAGAATAAGAGATGCATGGATAGAGTGAAAAAGAAAGAATAAAATACAAATAAACAGTCAATGGTTGGTTTAGTACTTTGAGATTTATCACCCGGTTCAAAACTCACTCCTCATAGTTATATTTATAGGGGTGTGGTGAAGGAGATATTTGGGGTATATATAAAAGTCTTGGATTTAATTCTAGACACCATCTCCCGTAACACCATTTTTTCCGGCGAACGCCTTTGACCACTAAATTTTCCGGCAAAACCAACCACTTGTGTTGTTTAAGTTAAAACTTCTAATCCTCTCATATTATAATTTACAACAAAGTCATTACAATTATCTTTTTTAATCCTATTAACTTATCAGTTATACAAATACATTCAATAATTTATCAGTATTCACATGTTCTTTCTCACTACATAACATACATTCTTAACAATATGTGTGAACAATATGTGTGACTAACTGATAGAGGCAACGCTTGTGTAAATAAGCGGAATATAGGTTTTGAATCTGTAATTGTATTTATAATTTTGGATTTTGGGGTTAGAGTTTGTTTAAAATTTATTACTTGGGCCATGGTTTTTTTCGAACGGTGTATGTAATTGGGACGAAATCTTTTAACATTTCATTAAGAATTTAATTTTATTTTTCATTTCTATTTCTAATTCCATAACATTTTGTAAACATTTTACAATCACATATAACTTTGGATGTCTCATCGTTAATGTACACTGATACTTATTGCTACAAGTTATGTTTCTAACATATTATAAGTTGTTGTATGGGTTTTAATTTGTTATATTTGGATTCAGAAATGATTTTAGAGGATTCCTGTGATTGGAATTGGGTTAATTCAAGTTTTTGAGTGGTTAAGTTGAAAATTTTGTTTTCCGAGTCTACCATTGTCGTTTTTGAAGCTTTCTCGGTAAAACAAGTTGTTTTCTGGACATTTTTGATGGTTAATTTGGGTGGTTACCTGTTGAAGAAATTTACCAAAATTTTTTCACGATATAAGTTCATGACTAGAGGATGTGTCTTTCTCGTCGAAGGTAAATCCTTTATCGAAAAATATTTCTCGGTAAACATTATTTATTAATTAAGTATATATAAAAAAAAGTATTTTTACCGAGAAATTTGGAAAGATATAGTGTTGGCCAGGGAATAAAGAAATAATGTCCAACCAATTATTTAAATAACTTTATAATTGAGTGTTGAAACTTACTTTCATTAGTTACTCTCTCAAACGTAGGTTGTACTTGAAAATCCGTAAATGGTGCAACCATGCAGGACCTCCACATTTAAGGAACCTTCAAATTCTAGTAAATATAATCGATGCTTAAAAACATTGTTTACCATTCATCGATAATTAACAAATATTAAACATGACAACACCGCAAATTTTTCTAGTTCCGAAAGAAAAATAAATATCTTTGTTTGTTTCCATAATATATATAAACAAAAAGGAAAGTGAATATGATGTTATTTTACATCCAATTTAGATGAAAAATCCCTCATATATTAATTTTTTAGTCAAATAAAAACAAAAAAACAAAACAAAATTATTTATTTTGTAAAATAATTGAAAAATTAACATATGAGTATTTCATTCAAATTAAATGCACAACAACATCATATTTAGTACAGAAAAGACCCAATATAATTGAAATTAATCTATTCTAAGATAACATATTCAATTATAAAGGCTCATCAATCGGTTGGTGGTGGGTCATTTTTGTTTGTTTCCTACTTTCCTGAATATATATTAAGAAAAGCCCAATGGAAATATGTAGAAAGGCTACAATTTTGTCTTGGTAATCATGTGGTCGTGCCGCATGGCACTGCGCCACGCTAGCAGTAGTGCCGTATTCTTACACAATACATGTAATCCAAAACTAACGTCCACCATATATAATTATTATTTCATTATTATTATTATTTAATTTATTATTACTACTATATATATAAGGCCGGCCTTCATATATATGGTCTATATCACTTGTACCAAAAATGAAATCATATATTATCGATCAGGTATACTCCACAATAAGCAACTGCTGGTCATGGTGGTGGGAAGTCGATAACGAAATAGACAAAATTTCGCGCACGATTCTCACCATATTGGTTCCCATACTTGTATTACTATGGCACAATTGGTGGGCGGGATCATATACTGAAAAACACAAAAGTCCCTTGCCACCAGGGCCTTATGGCTTACCGGTTTTAGGGTACCTTCCATTTTTAAGCTCCAACTTACACCAAAGATTCACCGAGATGGCTCACAAATACGGCCCTATATTTAGTCTTAGGCTTGGAAGTAAGTTTCACGTTGTGGTGAACTCTATCCACCTTGCAAAGATTGTGGCTCATGAAATGGACCAGACCTTTGCTAACCGCAATCCTCCGGTCACAGCACTAACCATTACTAATGGGGCGCAAGATATTGCATGGTCAAACAACAACACACATTGGCGTAGCATGCGTAAAATTTTGGTTAGCCAAGTGATGAGCAACGCAAATCTTGATGCTTGTCAGGGCTTTCGAATAGATGCAGTGAGGAAATCAGTTAGAAATGTTTACGCTAGAATCGGGTCAAAAGTTGATATTAATGAAGTCGCTTTTGATACAGAACTTGATGTTGTTAAAAGCATTTTATGGGGTTGTAGTAAATCTAGTGAAGGGAATGATTTTGGATGGGTTTAGAGAAGTTGAGTTTAAGATTGTTGAGTTACTAGGAGCACCAAATATCTCTGATTTTATCCCAATGCTATCGATGTTTGATCTACAAGGAAGGAAGCGAGAAATGCAGAAGCAACAACTGCATCTTGATCGGATTTTGGATACCGTGATCAATGCAAGAATCTGTGCTAATTCTGGCAAAAATGAGGGACATGTTGAGGAAGATGGAAGAAAAGATTTTGTGCAGATCATGTTAGAGCTTAAAGACCAGAATCCGACATCATTTAACATTGTTAAAATAAAGGCCTTACTATTCGTATGTTCACCACAAATTCCTTAACTTTTCCTTTTTATTTCTTTAACTACAAAATTACTATCAGAGTAGAACTTATACACTAAAGAACCGAAAATTGTTTTTGCAGGATATAGTGGCGGCGACAACAGACACAGCATCGACGATGGTGGAATGGGTCATGGCCGAGATTTTAAACAATCCAGGTGTAAAGACAAAGGTCCAGGAAGAACTGATGGAAGTTATTGGTAAGAACAATATTGTCGAAGAATCTCATCTGCCCAAATTAACATATTTGGATGCCGTGATCAAGGAGACTTTCAGACTACACCCTCCACTTCCTCTCCTAATCCAGAGATGCCCAGACGAATCTTGCACGGTGGATGGATATACTATTCCAAAGGGTACTATTGTTTATATTAATGTTTGGGCGATCCATCGAGATCCTGAGAATTGGACCAATCCTTTGGAGTTCAAGCCAGAGAGATTTGCGGACGGAAAATGGGATTACACTGGAAATAATATGAAGTTTTTACCATTTGGATCAGGAAGAAGAATATGCCCAGGAATCCCCTTGGGGGAGAAGATGTTGATGTATATATTAGCATCGCTCTTGCATTTTTTTGACTGGAGCTTGCCTAAAGATGTTGAGCTTGAGCTCTCGGATGAGTTCGGATTTGTGACGAAGAAACGGAGACCACTAATAGCTATACCCTCTCAAAGGTTATTTGATGAGGCCCTTTACTTATGATGTAAGTAGTGTTGTCGAATAAATAAGATTTCCTTGTTTCGTTCCTTTTCAAGTTAGTAAGTGAATTCTGAAGTCCTTAGAATATAGAGAGACATTCTGTTTTATATGTTTTGTTCTGTTGTTCTTCTTCTTCCACTTGGGTACTAATGAAAAAGTTACAACTTTATAGACTGATGTTCAAAAATGATAGAAAGTTCTATATGTTTCTGATGATTAATTAAAAAGGCAATAGAAAATCAGTGGTGGGCTAGTCTTATGGACTAAAAAATTAACAAAAAAAATCATATATATTTTGAACCAATAATATTGTCAATTTAAAGAAAATATTAGTTTAATCAACTAATCATGCTAGAATAGCTATGGGGTGGAAAATTTCAATTTTTTTAAAAATAAAACCAAAACATAAACTATGAGAATGACCCGCCACCATATTATCACATAAAAAATAGTCATAAGAAAAAATTAATCAACTAACACTATACATAAATTCCACACATTTTCAAATCAGCTCACAACCTATAAGTTGATGGGTCATCACGCATATCTCTAAGCAAAAACTCGTGCTAAAAACTTTAACCCAAACATATGGATACATACCACTAAGCATTGTAGGTAAATAGGTAATGAATAATATTTTTCACTGAATAATATTCATCGATGAGATAAATAGTTTTCCATGAATATTTGTTGTTGAAGAAATAGAATTTGATGAATATTCATCATGCTTTCAATATGTTGTAACCTTCCAACTCCGTGATTCTTTACTGTATTGCAATTTGCAAGAAGTTTAGTTAATGAAAACCAAATTAATTAAAAAACCTACAACCTTATTATTGAAAAGGTGGAAGAAAATATAATAAGATCAATGACGATTACAATGACCCCATCACATACCATCATAATTCATCAAAGTTATTTATTTTACTTATAGTAATAAATAATTTCCATCAACGTACGATATATAATAATCCATTATTTGGATTGATGATGATCTATTTAGTTACTTAAATCATTGATTGATAGAAAATGATCTATCACTCAACTTAATCATGTTCTCAACTCAAACATCAATGTTATATAACCAGCATATTTCATGAATAAAAATCATTGTGACCAAAAATATATCAAACTAGTGGCTTCAGTCACGAGTTGCGGAATTGTTTTGCACGAATAGCGTCTTTTTCAAAAAGTTTTGTAAAAAAAGTTGTTCAAACTTAAAACAAGTAAAGTCGGACTTGGAACTTCCGACCTTTGTCAGATGTTGAAATCTTGGTTACGTGGCATACCCATCTGGTAAGTTGGTGATCTAAACAGGGGATGTGGAAGACCCGGACATTGTACCTCCGATCTTTGCAACCATCATTAAATTCATCACAACAGTTTAATTTCATAAACATGTCTTCATACTTTTTAAGGCTTAGTATTTTAAAATGCAAGAAACTTTATACGTTTTGTCATAATAGGTATCCAACTTTAATCTTGTGCATTATATGTAAGTAACTTGTTATTTTGATCAAATCATGTAACATTTTACTTGCATCAATCAAAAACTTACACGTGGCAGCTCATATGGTTTGCCACGTATACACTTTTACATAATTCGATAAAAATAACAAGTTACTTACATACTGTGACACTCGTTAAACTCAGTCAACGGTACTATTTTATAAGTTTCTAGAACTTACTATTTAATTCATTTAACTCGTCTAGGTTTAGTCTTTTAATTAAGATTAATTAATAACTGACGACTTAAATAGGAATTATAACTATTATAGCGCTAGAATGTTTAATGACTTCACTGTGTCAAATGAAATGCCATTAAAACAAACAGACTCATTCCAACATAAATTATACACATTATTCGTATATTAATTATGTCTCAATAAACAACTACTTTCGTAATCAACTCCGGATAATTTTAACTATGTCAATGAATTAAATAGTTAATTTCTACAACGTTAGTGACTTAGTGATGACAAATAATTTTCATTTATGGATACATTACTACATTTAATAAATGTGAGATACATCTAATGCACGTTTTTACTATATACATATATGATAGGAAATACCCTAACTAACTAACAAGTTTTTAAAATAAACTTGTCAACAAATATTATACGTACGACTCGCAATTAGACATGATATAAACATTAATGATGTTTTAATTAACTTCAAATAATATAAATGACATCAATAAATAAAATGGTTATATTACATCAACCTAGCAGTGAAAAATAAAGTTGTAAAGTACGAAGTATAAATATATTTTCATTTTATAAATTAAATAAAAGATGAGTAATGAAGAACACCAAATCCTAAGATATTATGTCTAATGCCTTAATAGGGTTAAACTTTGACAATTTAACGTCTAACTATTTAGACAAAATCACGGCTAAACATCTAGCAAATGATGATTGATACTACAACAAATAACTAAATTTTGGCAAATTCCAATGTGTCTTTAACGTCGACACACACACACATTACAAAAATTTGTAAAGTAATTCTACATTCAATATTATTGTGTCTTTGATAAATACAAATATATTAAACTAAACTAGAAGATTACCCGCACAATACGGCGTCGAGACGTGAGTGGCGATGGACAATGGTGGTGGCGGGATATGGGGTATTGTAGGTATTTTAAGGGATGAGGATATTGTGGGTATTTTAGGTGATGTTATTTAAAGGGTATTATGGATATTTTAAGGAATTGAGTGATAAAATAATAATAAATGATACTGGTAAAATAGGTATATTAAATTCTTTTTATAATGTATTATAAAAATAATATATCATTAATAATCTACCAATATATATATATAAGAGCATGATAAATTCATTCCTAAAAAAAATAAGAACCATTGGATGGGTTCCAACTTTAATTTATAGCCATTAGATTATATTAATGATTTTATCTTTGACTTCTTAGTTAGTCAATGACAATATTAATACTCATATTTTATATGATTAGTCAAAATATATCTTTCTTAATCATTATAAATTTATAATGGACCTAAAATAATATGTAAATTTTGACTCATACTTCCTTCTTATCTAAAAAAGTATTTTAATATATTTTTTTCAAAGTCTTCACCTAACAAATATTGACATCATCAAATGAATAGGTTAAAATTACATTTTTCATTCCAACAATCTATAAACAACAAACATGGTTTTTATCCTTCACATCATCCTTTTGTCTTTCTTGATATATTATTTACAAATTTAATCATACACACACATGTGAATGTATTATTTACTTACATCTCTTTTCTTCCTTTTTTTTTTCTTTCGTTTTTCCTCATTTATTTGTTTATTTATTTAGTCCTTCTTGGTAGATCCTTTTTGATATATTATTTAAATAACTTTTAATTACAACTTTTAGATCTAAATAATGATGTTATCATTGACTTAATTATTAGTCTAACACAACATTAGTCATTCTATCTATACTACTATATAAAGCATCAACCCCCCCCCCTTTTCTCAAATTACAACTTTGAACTACCCAAAATACCCCTCTCTTTTATTTATTATTTCAAAATCTCCACTTGATATACCTATAATACTCTTAATGAAATTAATTTAAAACATCTACCCCTTAACTCCTAAAATAACCACACTACCCCTTTTTATATCAATAATATTTACATCAATAGCCTACACTACTCGCCGCTGTCACCACCACCACCAGTCGCCACCACCACTACCAGTCTCCGCCACCACCACACCGACGCCACCACCATTACCGCCGCATCGCACGGGTATTCGTCTAGCAGTCATTAATAAGTGACCATCAACCAAAAATATGATAATTTCTTGTCACCACCTATTTTAAATATGATTAACTTTTTTCTAGTGGTATCTTCAAAAGGAGAAAGCTGAATAAAAGCAAACACATGTTGTATTCTTTACGCAATAAAGGCATTATTATCATGGTATTTGGTATATAACAACGACGTAACGTAACGAATTCCTGATAAGATTTTTCATTACGCAGGCTTAAGGAAGACAATGGTACATATGCAAATTAAGCTATGTTATGTCATTTGGGGTTAGTACCCAAAAACATTATATTTCTTGACAATCTTGTCACCCAACTCCTTCTGATGAATTGTATGTAATTTGTAATGTTATGTTGTAGGGTTTACGGTCTCAGAATATAATGAACTATACACGAATGTTTATTGTGTAATGAACTACTTGGGTGTTCATTATATGTAATGAACATCCAAATCCCGGTTATTGGATGTACCCTACCAATCAAAAACTTGCAAAATGACAATGTGACATTGGACGTAGCGGCTTATATGGTTGCCACATAAACCTGTGTACATCAAATAATTGGGATTTGAAAGTTCATTACATACAATGAATACCCGAGTAGTTCATTACGCAACATAAATATTCGTTTATAGTTCATTACATTTTGAGACCCTAAACTCTATGTTGTAAGGATATGAATGAATACTGAACACAAACAAGCGTTGCTTTTTTAAGTTTAACTGAACAAACGAACAAACGGATTTCTAACCACAAGGGTAGTAGTATAGTGGTAAATGTTTGGTCTCTATATGTGAAAATACATAAAGGTCTCAAGTTCGAATCCTATGAGCAAAAAAAAAATATATACCCCCTTGTGGCCATATAGAGGTTCACCGGTGATGACTCGGGCTACCCACAAAGCAGGTGATGCCCCTGGGATTAGTCGGATAGTAAAATGGGGCTGATACCCAGGTTAACAAAAAAATGGATACCTTTGTTCATGTTTGTTCGTTTATGTTTAACCGAACAAATACGAACACCAAATGTTAAGAATGGTGAATTGATTTGTCAATTTCTGTGACAACCGTCACCTGAACGCCCCGTCCGTTGTACTTATTCCGTTCATCATTATTGTAGTCGGGCATGTGCGAGTCCATAACGTTCGTCATTAGTTGATTTAAGTTCTAGTGCATGTAGTGGTAGAGATTTTGGTGCGAAAGTTCGAGATCGAAAGGAGTACTAGCTGTCTTGTAGAAATGTCAAATAATCGGAAAACACTTTAAAATGAATTCAAAATAAGTGAACCTAGTCATATGTATAGTCATCGGAAAGGTAATTCAAAAATATGTTTTATGGTGTCGACCAAATGTTTTAACGGGTCCCGAGTCAAAAGTCTTAGTCCATTAAATCATTTTACAAAGAAAACCCAGATGGCTCGCGAGAGCATGTGAGTGGAACAAAACCCATCCACCACCCACTTTTCTTCCCCTTTTCACAAGCTCTCTCTCTCTATCTCTTCACACACTCTCTCTTTCTCTCCCTCCCATTCACGAACTCTCTCTCTCTCTTTAGATTTTCTCCATCATCTTCTTCAAATTTGGTAAGTATTTTGAAATGGGTTTGTAAATCCCATGTTTTTTACATGAAAATGCTATTTAATCTTGTTTTATTTAACAAAATACACTTTATTTATGTATATATTGGGACTGGTTTTGAAAAGGAAATAAAACACGAATTTAACTTAAAAGTTGGTACATAAACGTTCTTAGATCGTGGTCTAACTAGTCGGTCATTCGAAAACCCTTCCTTTTCTTGATTTTCGGTGATTTTTCGTGTTCAAAGCCCGAAGCGCATAAATATCATTTATCTACACGCTGATGTCAGCACGTTGATAATGGTTATCTACATGCTGACGTCAGCACGTAGATTATGGTTATCTACACGCTGACGTCAGCACAAAGATATTAGTTTTCTACACACTGATGTCAGCATGTAGATAATGATTATCTACATGTTGATGTTAGCACGTAGATATTGGTCATTTGCGTGCCATTGTCATCTTCGTGTTTTTTTCCTGTTTGGCTTCAGGCTGTGTGTGTGAATACTTAATATGTATCCGCGTGTGAGCTTGTGGGAGTTCATCTTTGTGGTCTCGTTCATCACCGTGTGTGTATGTATGTGTCATCTTGTGAGTGGGCTCAACCCTTAATTTCGTGTACATGTGTGCGAGCGTCGTTTTGTGTTGTGGTCAAGTGTATCCTAGCCGAACTAAAATGTTTTTCAAGTGCTCGTCTCTTGGGTCCCAAAAACGTATCTTAGTCATTCAATAATAACAAGAGAATTTTAAAAAATGTATAAACATATATACATGTGCATATAAGATGAGTTGGAAACATTTAAAAGGGTCAAACTTAAAAGACAAATGTCATACATATAACGTAAACATTGGACAAGTCAGGAACATTAAAAGTGTTTTCAAAGTTGAATAGCTAAAATGGGCGTTTCGTCTAGCCAAGCGTCAAGTCATAAACCTCAAGTGTTTTACAAGTACAACTAGATCAATTAAAGTAATACGACATCAAACGAGACTAATGACATTTCTTAAGACACTAGTAATAGACATAAGTTTTATGAGTTAATCCGGGAGTACTTATCATTCAATTTGTTGGCAGTAAGACGATTGGACTACTCGTGGGTGTACCAGGCATGTTACAGATCATATATTGCTTAAAGACGTCAGGTGAGTTTGTAGCCCCTTTTTATCGAGCTTTTGGGGTGGAAAGATACTCAAAATGTTTTCTATTATTTTTATGCCGTAGACAAAAACTTGTTTTACGTACAACTCATGTGATGTATCAGAGTACAGTGCCTTAGTTAGACTTACTTGAGTTAGTTACGAAGGTGCGAATATCATAGAAATGCTAGTGCGAAGTCTCGGTGAGATGATGTTTGTCATGTTCATAAATAGGTATTCATGTTCATAAATAGGTCGTCATATTCATAATTGGTGCTTTCCGTAGGATACGAAATATGGTGTACATAATGTGCAATATGTGTGCTTACGTGTGTATTATGTGTGTTGACGTGCATCCACTCTGACGAGAGTAAGGGATACCAAATGGGGCGGTTCACCGGGTATTCTATCTTATTCATATGTACATCCTACTCTGTTGAGAGTAGAGGGTACCAAATGGGGTGGTTCTCCCGGTACCTCGTTCATACCAATACGTATGCTGACATGCATCCACTCTAACGAGAGTGAAGGATACCAAATGGGGCGGTTCACCCGGTATTCTATCTTGTTCATACGTACATCCTACTCTATTGAGAGTAGAGGGTACCAAATAGGGTGTTTCTCCCGGTACCTCGTTCATAAAATGTGTGCTCCTATATGTTCATATCATACTAGTGTTGTTTGGTGTTCTAAGTACGACATGGACGGTACATAAGTGCTTATTACTGCCACGATACTCACATAATCTTTCGGATTTTTGTTGTGGTCCATCATTGTTCCTACCAAGTTGACGAAATGGTTTTATTGTGTATTGAGAATGGTTTTCCTTAGGTGTAATGGTTTTCTTCATGCTTAAAAGGATTTTATCGGACTTTACGGCATACATGTTCATACTTAAACCTACGAACTCACCAACCTTGTGTTAACACTTGCAAGTTTCTTTTCAAGTTATATCAAGGATGACTTATGGACTTAGGGGCAAAAGATCTTAGCTGGACATAAGGACTACTTGCTGTATTGTAGATTGATAGACTCGGGCACGATGCCTCGGAGAATATCCCGATTATGGGATCCATTTATGGTGTAATTTGACTAAATGTATGAATTTTTTGATCGATATATATGCTTCATGTAGTTCCTCTGTACAATTCTATTGTGCAATGTTATTAATGCTACATCTCACGTTTTTGTCAGGTGTTACAATTTCAGACCAACAAACTTCTTTTTTTCTTACAAGTCAATAAAACTTTATAAATTGTCCTACTGGACCAATTTATTACCAAAACGAAACGATAACAAACAAAATGGCTTAATAGAGAGGCATAGAAAAGTTTTAATGACTAGGTTGAAAAGTATGATGGTTTAGATGGAACATAAAAAGTTCTTTGATTTAAAAAATTACAAATCAAATATAGAATCTTACGCAATAATCCTTTTACAATTTACAATGTTTGAAATACACTTAATGCTTATTTTTGTTGCCCGAGTTGCGGGACGCAATAATTGTAGTTGCGCCTTGTTGCGGGTATTTGGTTTCTTTTTTAAAGTCAATACCACAAACACACCATAGTATTAATTGTACTCAAATCTCTTAGGGCTGTCATTAGCAAATCACTTTTCTTATCATAAATTTTTTTTTTCATTTAAAAAGACTAACTATCCAAAAATACTACTTTAGTGCAATGCACAGTTACAAAACATCAAGGTGAATTTATTTGAAGAGTTATTATATATAGGATTAATTAATGTTAACATATGACATAATTAGGGGACTAGGAGTGGTTGGTAAAATTTTATCAACCCTCCCAAATTCAGCCAACTCATTTCAACCTTTCAGCCCTCCCAGCCAGCCCTCCCAACCTAATTCACTGGCGCCCATTAAAATCTCAGCCCTTCCAAATTTTTTATTTTTTCTCCTTAAACTATTAAACTAAACAACTTATAACTAAAACACATCTATATCTATATATATAACTTATAACTTAG
>JAOXNX010000032.1:11429712-11442609 GCA_028566075.1 Solidago caesia
TGTCAGTTTCTGATTGGTGCAAGTAAAAATATTACATGATTTGATCAAAATAACAAGTTACTTACATACAATGCACATGAACTTAGTTATTTCCTACTATGAACATTAGGTCATAGTTCTTTACATACCCATAAACTAATCCCATCTTTAAAAAAGTTAAAATATTGTACAAAAGATGTTTTTGGGTCAATCCATTTCAACCAGCTGCAAAAACTCTCTGTTTACAATTGCATATTGTGAATGACAAACATAACTACATATATATTAACCGGTTATTGAACTTCTTTTTTTTCCTCACTGGCAAAGTGTTGTTGAGTTAATAAGACCCACTTTGGTTGTAAAGTTTGTGCGTCTGACTGCGTGAAGATACCTAGCTTTTTAGTCCCACTTATCATTAACTTATTGATTTAGTTTAATTGTTTGCATAACATTGTTCTTATGATGGACCAAAAAATGTTGCCGGGTCAACTAAAATGAACAATTTCAACCCATACATATTTTGAGCCATTACCTAACCCGGACAACCCATTCATCTTTCCACTTCTATGCTGTTATATATAAGGCCTGATATGGAAAAATATGTGTTTTGGCAAAGAGTATCTTGAAGGTAGCCTGGCTTAACCGCACCTAGAGTAGACATTAACTTATTGAAACGATCACTATTATTATTATTATTTTTTTTTTTTATTATTATTATTATTATTATTATTATTAGGAAAGTATTTTATTGATATATTTATTATTATATTTATTATTTTGTTAGCTTGGTTACCAAGCCATAGGATTAGTATAAATAGAACATTAGGGTTGTAATTCTATTATGTGTGGAATAAAAGTCTATTTTATTGTTCGTGTTATTCACTTTTGGGAGTTTACTGGTTCTCGAATACCAGCCTATCTATCTAATTATCCATTTATTGGTTCTTATCATTCGATACAAGCCGTTGGTTTGTATCACACAGCTGGGCACTAAGACAATATCTTTGGACCCGGTAGAGACTCTGGTATCGACAAAGAACTTGTACTCAACGACAAACCTTGACAAAAGGAATATCATGTGGGTCCATCTGTACCAAGTACCAACTATGACCATGGGTTGCCTTTATCGTGGCGCAAGTCTGCAACTACACTATTGGTTGTAGCATATAGGTATGCCGCACCCCCTGCAAAACTCGTATTGGCCGACCATGGAAGGTCTGGTGGCCAGCGCAGGAACGTAACACAGGTTAATTGGCTAGCCACCCACGATCTGGTCTTTCAAGCTCACTGTTTTACTACTAGTCTCCATCTTATAGAGCTTCCCAAAGGGCCCAAACACTACAAATACCAAGGTCCTCATAGTTTCAAAGGTATGCTATATTGAGTCTCAGACTCTCAGCAGGTGCACATTCTCTATCGACACTTGATATTTGTGTTGATGTTGTTTTGTTATTTATGTTCTGTTAATACTAGGATAATACTTGCTCTATATCAAGATAAATGAGCGTAATCTTCTAAGATCATTGGCACTCTTAGTCTTTGCATAAATTTCCCTTTGATTTTTTCTTTTGTGAACAAAGTTAGGCAAGCTGTTTAGGCTGTTAAATACTAGTTATCTAGTGTCATTTGGTTGAAGTTATGGACTTGTACAACTTTTTCAACTACGAAAGGATGGAAACAGTTCTGGAAGCAGTATTAAGTGCATGTTTACAAATAAGTTTCAGTTAGAAATGGCTCAGTAAATTAGGGATTATTAGGCTCTTTGACACGCCAGGAAGCTTGGGTCAGATACTCAGATGCATTATTGGGTGCTTAAGTTCAGCACTGTCAAAAATACTGACTCTTGACTCTTGAGTGCCGTCCACATATATGTGTTATGTATGTATGCAAGTCGTATGTACATATCTAAATAACATAGACAACTCAATAAAGAAACATTATCAAACTCCTCGTACTGTTAGGATCCATTCTATTGCTTGTTGACTAAGCTCTATTGCGGAAACATTCTACAAAGACAAACATAAGGCTAGAAATGTGAGGAGAATATGCATCATATGATCTATAAGTATTTCAAGTGTTGTGCTCATTCTTGGTCTGTAAAGTATTGGAAGTCTTGAAAAAGAATTTACAGATATTATTCATGTTTGGCGTTGTTAGTTTCAGTATCCTTCAAAGATTAGATCTTCCATCAAGTGGTAGTTTCTGACCAGAATAGGATTTTTCATTGTATCTTCACTTTGTAGTGTTTCCCTGTCCTTCAACATTGTTGAAGGTTGGCTTAGTTAATAAATATCTATTTTCCAAGAAATGACCAAAGATGTGAGCCAAAATCTGAAATGACTTGCCCACATGCAACTTTGCTAACCTGTACTCAAGTCGTATTTATTTGAAGTTTAATAAACGTCTAAACGGATAAACACAGAATTCCCACATGCACATAATATGTAGTGGGAACATGTATAACGTTAACTCAAGTCTTGGTGCTTGAAGTTGACGAGTTGTAACATCACAATAATGTCATTTTAAATCGGCTATTAGCCAACTGTGTAGAGTATGTTCCTCATACTTGTGTCATTGTGCGTCGTTAGAATATGTAATGAAGCATCTTGATTATTGCATGACGAGGATTGTCGAGACTCTGGAAAAATTAATACCAATCCTCTTATCGAACTACAATTAAGCGAGTTATGTTGGTACTGAACCGAATCCCAGATGAATGATACAAGTTGGGTGTTCAGTGGTTTATAAGGCACAAGTCAAATCAACTGATTGGTTTAAAACACCACTCGAAAATCAGAATCAAACTCTAATAGTTTCAAACTAGACTAATACTGATGCTGTACCAAATCTAGGTACACTGTAAACAACCCCGCTTAAACCCTAACAAACGCGCACTCTAGCAACAGCTAAACACCATGAAGGTCCCGAATGGTATCATGAGACCTCTGGTACAGGCACAGCATCAACAAAGGTCTCAGAGGCATCACCAGCCCCTAAGAAGCCCAAAATCTCATAAACTTCCAAGTAGACTTCAGAAGACACCAAAGGGCACCAATAACCTCTGGCTTCATTCCTAACTTAGAGAGCACTCAGAGAGTACCTTTGGAGCTGGTGATAGACTCTGACTTGTACTCTAATATAAACCTTGATAAAAGGAATATATTGTGGGCCTCATCTGTACTAAATATGACCGTAACATAATGCATTCATCCCATTAGTTGTAGGTATGCCACACCACCTGCAAAACTCATCTTGGCTGACCATGCACGATCTGGTCATCGGCTAATGCAGGAACATACCACAGGCTGATCGGCTGGCCTGTCACACTTCCAGTTTCTGTTCTAGAAGCATCCCAAACACTGTACGTACCAAAGTTCTCATAGTTTGAAAGGTATGCTCATTGTAGCCGTCATTTTGTGCTTGACACTTCTCTGTTATCATCTGAATTTATAGCATGATTCTCTTTCCAAAAGATCTCAACTGCCATCATCACCACTTAACTAGTGTCTTCCTCTTTTTTGAAAGGTGATTGGGGAGAGGAACCCCTAGCCCCCCTTTTCAGGACCTTACCGCCCGTTAGTAGAGGACATCTCACTCTTTGTACGAACTCATTCATGACGTTCGATCAACTACAAAGTTTAACTGAGAATAATAAATTTGGTGATGAAGCTCAATGGTTAAGGAGTTTGATTGAAGGTACTGGTACACAATACTAGTTTGTTAGTCATTAATTAAACTGCCTAGCTCTATTCAAATAACTAACCAAATTTTTTTTAGGGATAGTGATGATTAAACCCTTGTGTTCTTTAAATTTCATTCATAAAACCGGTATCTGTTAGCTCTAATTATTAATTGGTTACACATGATAGTGTGGCCTATAATAGTTGAGAATAAGATTAAGCATCTTATGAATGCTATAAACAATTTGCCAACAAGTATGGTCACCAATGGCAAGTCATTTACCCCATTTGATGATATGATACAACGTAATCTTACATTTTCTAACTGAAGAAACTATAAGAACTCTTGATTCCTCCTTCTAAATAAGTGTATTGGCGTATTTTAGAAGAGTGGTGATTGAGGTTGTATTTGATAAGTTAAATGTCAATCAGTTACTATCTTTGGATCGAAAAACATACGGTTCTAGTCAATTTTTCAATCAAATACTCTCTATGGACAGAAAAACATACTTGTCAACCAAAGAGCATTTATCTTTGGGAGACCACACATTTCTATGATGAGTAGTTTTTAATGATACATACATTTCTATGATGAGTTGTTTTTAATGATGGTCGGATTATTATCTTCTACCCTTTCTACACCTTCCTAAATTTCTAAAAAGTTGAGTTTTTAAACTCCTCTTTCTCGGATTTCTCTGACCTACTTGGAAATTGTGTTTATAACATCATTAAAAACTTTAAATAATTGCGGAGTTGGACTTGCATCTATATTCTCTATTGTAGGTTTATCTTCCTCCTCAATTACTGAGTTGTCCACCATTCTTTTAAATACACTTCGAATTAAGATCGTGTTCCCCGCTTCATTATATTGTATTAACACTCCGGGCTCTCACCAATATCCGTGATGGTAGATTTATCGAACCTTTCCAGTGAAAGTAAGGGGGCTGGTTACCCAACCTCAACAAAAGAAATTGCTAACAGTAAAACTATTTATGTTAGTTATGTTATCATGTTAATAGCCTTTTAGGCATATTATAAGCATGCCCATGGCTCATGTGTAGACTGTTATTATATTGTGTCAATTACTAATGAGATTAAGCATCTAGAGAAAATACCTTGTGCTTGAACAGAAACTATATTAGTAAAAACTGTATGCTGTTTCTGCGATCTATCATCGATCAAAGCTGCACCAATATGCTCACACTAGATGCAGGCGAGCGACGTTTGTTAATTAATTAGAGAAGAGATATAGACACAAAGCAATATTTGTATTGCCATTGACAGTTCCGCAATACACCTTTTGGTGATGCCATGCAGATTCCTTGTCCTTTTTTATATTGCTTACGGACATTACTTAGATGAGCAGTAATTTAATTTCTTCAAAAGTCGAGTTCGCTAATGTATTTTATGTCTTTTTTACCCTTATTGCAATAGGTCAAGGACAAAGCCATACACAGATGATGAAATTAAGGTAAATGTATATTCGATTTCCACTTGGCTAATCTTCCTTGCTCCTTTAGTTTTTCGTTGAATGCTGCGATATGTTTCATGTCACATTTAGTTGGAAAGTAGCTGGTAGTACAATAGGTGCCGTAGATTGGTTTTTCAAAATGTCTAGGTAAAAGCAAATTATATCTCTATGTGACTTCTTCTGAGAGCATGGGGAGTCTGCTTTTCCATCTGTATGCCACATCGCTTTTCCTTCCCCATTTTTCTCCAATCTTTCTACCCTGGCAATATCTTCAATCCCTTCCTTTATATATACATTTAAAAAGTTACGTATATGTTGTGTGTGTGCGTTTTTAGTGGGATAAGAAATTAAAGCCAGCCCCAATGAGGGTACCACATGCGGTGGTATTCCTGCGGGGTTCAAGGTGTCGTGTTGGCCACCCTGCTGCTTCATGCGGGTACTCCCCATGCTCTGACTGAAGTAGAAATTCAAGCTTGTAACATTACACTGTTGTGCTTTAAACATACTAGAATTAGTTATTATGATCTACTGTAATAATTTATACTCCTAAATCTTCCTATAAATGGATACCATGGTCATCTTTAGATATGATTTCACGGACCCTTTAGATCTATCAATTACATATTTCTTGTAAATAAAACATGTTTATAAGTCGGTAAATACTAAATAATGTTCGTTGTACTTAATGCAGACTGCATTCCGAAGCAAGGCAAAGCAATATCACCCTGATCAAAATCAGGAAAACAAAGGTGCTCAGTTTTCTTCAATTCTTGAAATTTCTCAAGACTCGGTTGAATACTACTAGAATGACTGGACAAGAATATGATGTTTTGTGCAGATGTTGCTGAAGCACGATTCAGGGAGGTTATGACTTCATACGAGGCAATAAAATCCGAAAGAAAGAACTCAATTTAGAGAACTGTTTCTTGATAACTCCAAGTGAACAAACTCTATGGCGAATGCAGCATGGTACCAAGTTGCTGTGTAACTATATATTTATTTATTTCTTATTTAGTTATTGTATATTTAAACAAGTATACATGATAGAGGCATCAATAAAAGTGTACATACACAAAGCTAATAATATCATTAACTAGGGATGGCAATATCCGACACTATCCTTGATACGATGCGATACGACATGAACTCAACGAGCTTAATAAACGGGATTGGGCAAGAGCTAACCGAGTATGGATCCATGATTTCAAATCCACCAACCTGACCCTGTACGTGATTCATAAAGGTGTGACTTTGAGGGGTTAACGGGCATAAAATATAAATCACGTTAATGCTAAAAAAGGTTCAACCTTCAGTTGTATAAATTATTGAATTTATAAACCTGACCCTTCATGTTAATTGATTTTTATAAGAAATGTTTGAGCATAGATTGTCAAGCTCAATCACGATGAGGTTTAACCGTGTTATCCTCTTAATCTCTTCCAAATGAGAGTGTAAACCTACTAAGTTCTTGACGAATCTAAGGTGATAAGAAGATAACCTAGAGTGAGAAAACTCTTGGTTTCTCTCTCTAGAAAGAATGTGTGATTTTTAGTGAAAGAATGATTCATTGTGAATTGTGTCCATGATTCATTTGTGAGGAAAGTATTTATAAGCCAAATGGATAAGCGGGTGTCTGTTCAACAACAGCTGTCACCCACTTCCTTGATACGATATATAATATAATATATAAATACATAGGATGTGCGGGGGTTGTCTTGTCATGTCCTTGGCCGTGTTAACATGTATGTAACTACATACGTGATCAAGAAATGTTACACTCTTATCTATACTACTATATAAAGTATCAAAACCCCTCCTTTTTTCTAAAAAAACAATTGATCTATCCAAATTACCATTTCCTTTTATTCATTATTTTAAAATTATACTTGATATACCTATAATATCCTTAATGGAAATTAATTTACTACATCTACCTTTAACTCCTAAAATAATTACAATACCCCCTTTTACATCAATAACATTTACATCAATAGCCTACACTACTTGTCACCGCTACCACCACCCGTCGCCGCCACCACCACCCGTCGCCACCACCACCACACCGCCGATACCACCGCTTTCGCTACCACCATTGCCGCCGCATCGCTCGAGTATCCATTTAGTTATTGATAAATATGGTCTTTATTATAAAATCAACTTTGTTTTTTATTTATTTATTCAATTTAATTAACTAACCCTTTTATTTTTAATCAAATTAATTAAATAATCAATCTCCTAACAAATGTTTTCAAAATTAATAATAATACTTCATTTGTGTAACCATTAGTAATAATCTTTTTTCCCGAATAAATATCAAAGTGAGTATATCTTTTTTTTCACCTAATATAAAAAATTTCTACCATTTAACTAAAAAAATCTCTCCAAAATTAATAATAATTTTTTTTAAAAAAGTAATAACAAATTTTTTTTTTCCAAAAAATATCAAAACAAATTTTTTCTCTTAAATAAATCGTGTAGTTTGATAACATATTTAAATGACTTACGGTCAATTTTAAGATATTAACATAAACATGTTTAAATGTGATGGATTTTGGTATTTTTTACACATTAGTTAACTATAGATTTAACAATTTATTAATCAAAAAATATATTAGTGATTACTTTGAATTTATTTTTAAAATTAACATAATAAATTCATTACTAATAAATGTAAGGAATAAGAATATAAAGGTATCATATCTCACAAGATTAGTGATTTGTATATAAATACAAAGTACTTTATACGTTAACAAAACATTCAATTGTATTTATTATTTATTTAAATACATTTAAATCATTGATTTACATTGCCCGTATGACCATACGAATAATATAAAGCAACAAACATGCATACATAATACGAGATGATATTAGTACCATGAGTTTTTATTAAGCTATCATTTATGCATCATTTACTTGTACAGTCTACCGTAATATTCTTAATAAATTAATAAAAAACCATGGTATTATTATCACTAGACACCATTCGAAAGAGATTCTTTTGGGGAGGATCTATGGAACAAAGGAAAATAGCATGAGCGTATCCTGGGACAAGGTGACTAATCCAATTCAATCAAGTGGATTAGGCCTAGTCAAACACCCTCACGCTCTTGGCAGTGGCATTGGACGAGATCACCGACATCACAAGAAGAAATCCAACAACTAACATTGCTTGTAGCGAAGGTGGAGAACATAAAGTTCAGCAATGAAAGCGACAGATGGAAATGGTTGGGCTCGAAATCTTCCCAATTTTATGTGAAAGAGGTATGCATACCAATATCACAAACAAATTTCAGCCCTCACCCACGAGCATTCCCATGGAACAAATGGGGTCCCATAAAGGTCAACATTTGGGGATGGAGAGCCGAAATGGGTCGTCTACCAACAAGATCAGAACTTATCAAAAGGAATATGCAAGTGGAAAGTCCCCTTTGTCGACTTTGTGAAGACATCAAGGAAACAATTGACCATCTTCTTCCTGCCTACCCCATTGCAATGCAGATCTGGTATTATGTTTCCTCATGGTGCCATATACCTCCACTATTCGCATACCAGGCCAAAGAACTCTTCCTTACAAACCAGCTTGCTCCCGGGGTCTCATCTACCAAACTTAAAATCATTAATCTGATCATCCTCTCATCAAGTTGGCATATTTCGAAAGCTCGGAATGATAGTCTTTTTTGGTAAAGATCCCAACCCAAGACAGCTCTACGAAGACATAAAACATTCGACACTCTTATGGTTAACCGCGAGATCACAGTTCAAGGAGTTGGATTGGAACTCTTGGAACTCCTTTTATTGTAATAACTTGTTTTGACTCTAGTTTTTGCTTGTACTTTTCTAGCTTCCCGCTAGCTATAATAATAATAATATCATGTTGCCGTTAAAAAAAAAAGAGTAAACAACAAAGAAACTTAATGGCTATTATAATGAGAAAAAAAATTAATGGTCCATTGATACTGAAAAGAAACACAGAGAACTAAGAGCATGCGATAAGGGCATAAAATGCCGACCCCGAACAATGACATGGCAATCGGCACCGATCACTACATGATGATTCTTTGTTTCTTCACCGATGTCCGACGTCTTGCTTTCTTTTGTTTTTTAGTGAATATAATGATTATTGTTTTATCAATATACATATATACACACACAAAATATTACTGTGATATATATATGTACGGTTCCTATATATCTGTTGCTGGCTGTGTAGTTCATCGTCTTCCATTTGCTATTGCTTCTTTTTGTTCCGAATATTTCTATATATATAATATAATAAATTTTGTATGAAGACGAGCAACATCTACTGAAGAAATTCAAGACAAGCAATATCGTCTATTGAAGAAATTCAGCTAAGGTTTGTATGAAGATACAGGGGAAACAAGCATGCGGCTTTACATCGATCCGGTCAGTTCATATATATAGATTACAGATTCATCAATGTATAAAGTTCATTGGACGAAGGTTACGGGTTGGATTACTTCTCATGCTCATCTTGCATCGCATGGTCTTGACCCCTGACCTATTAATCTGCTTCAATATCTTCATCCTCTCCATCTTCTCTTTTAACTGCAGCATTGACAAACCCACACTCCGATATCTGGACCCATATATATAAGTTCATCAAGATCGATTAGAACAAAAATTCGATCTGCAGCAGCTTCAACATGATAATATATTTGAGCGTGGGCCGGATATTTAGGTCGACGTCTTACCTTGCGGCTTGCAATGAAGTGACTGGAACGCTTTCTGGGGATGGGCGTGGTTTTTGACGATAATAACGTAAATATTCCCTTGAACCAATTGCTTTTGTTGATACGCCATCCTTAGTTTCTCTAGTAATTATGAGTTCAGACCCGCCACACCCGAGTGTAATACTGTTACTGATGCCATCAGTAGCAACCAGCTGCTGCTTCCCATTTCCATCTACATAACTAAATTGACACGAAAAGGATCATACCAGCATTGTGTCAAAAAGGAATCATTTAAATATCGTTACATGAATTGAGTTGCAAGAGAACAAAAGTTATATATATATATATTCGAGAACAAAATAATACCTGCTGCTATAATCGTAAAATTCATCTAATTCAGCTTCTTCTTCTTCATCAGTACCATCACCATAGTGCACTCGGCAATGACTTTTTGCCACCATGTGCATCCTAACTGATTCCAAACTCTGGAAAGGTTGACAGTTAATGTTGCAATACAAACACGTGTAGTCACGTTTCACCTGTAAACAAATCGATCGATCATTATTGTAAGAAAAGCTGTAACCTCTTGGGAATAATATGAACACGAACATCACTCAAATAGTAACAGTAATAGGAACACCAAATTACAAACATCACGAAAAGTTGAAAATTTCACATGAGTTATACCTTTTCTCCAAGATATGTAAGAAGGCCTTCAGGATCTTTCAGATACTCAAAATCAGGTATGAATAAGCCATGATGCTTGTGCATGTGAATGATACAGCTTTCAATAGTTTTATGTTTTCGGTCACACATAAAGCAACAAGTCGGATCCACCTCATCCTCGTCTTCATCATCTTCATCCAATTGCAAATCCTCCTTAGAGGATACTCCGTCTATCTTCATATGATTTATTGTACAAGCCAAGTCAACATTTTGGTCAAACTTCTCATCACTTTCATGGCTTCCCTCATCGAAATAATCCTCATCGAAATGATCTTGGGACACCCGTGTAGTATGAGCTCGAGATTTTAGATGTTGAGCGTTAGCCTTGGAACTTCCGCCATATCCTTTGCCACAAGACCCACAAGTAGTATTGTAGAGCATGGCAGGCCCGTTCTTCTTCTTACTGTGTTGTTCATCTAGTGCGGAGGACCGTCTGGCCAAGAAAACTGCTTCTGTCACTCCTGGAAACCCTGCCATCTGATAGATATATTTCAAAGAACACAAACATCCAGGTATATTGTCATTATTATTGTCACTGATAAAAAACTAAATAATATAATAAATAAATATATTGACGACGACAGCCGAATATTTTTCGTATTTTCTTTTCTTTTTTTTTTTCATTGTGGGGCCCACATTTTCGTCGTCTCCCAATTCGTCGCCAAAAAGAATAGGTGACGAAGCTTTGGAGACCACTGTTGTCGTCGCCGAAAGTCGTCGTTGAAGGTGGTTAGCGACGACGGACCTAGCTAGCTAGTATTGGCGACGACAATGGTCGTCCTCAAAACCAGGATTAATTTGTTGTAGTGACACAATATGTATATATATTAATTGTCTGTAAAATAAGTTGCATATATTTTATTTAAGGGTTATACTTTATAGTCACGTCGACACATATACTTTTATTATTGCAAAATATTTAGGGCATGATAGGCTGGATTTTTTTATTTTTTTTCTTTTAAAACAACATAAAAACTGTTTACGAATTAATTTTTATCGGTATATTCAAACCGACCGGTTAGGAAAGGAAATCTCAAACCCAAGTACCCAACCCATTAATTAGTTATGTCAACTTATTGAAATCATTCATATACTCATCCGTATTTTTTTTCGATGTTAGATTCATATAAATTCATGTACGTCGTACGTGTCTCACCTCAATTTCTTTAAAAGTTCGATCATGCATGCAAAACCCAAATAATAATAATAATTAACATTAAAATAATTAATACGAATGAGGATTTGGTTGTGTAAAATTTAAGAACCCTAATATAATGAAATCGACGGACAAATATAATCAAAAAAAGTAGATGTAATGTAAAAATATATATATATATATATGTACGTACCTTGCGTTTGAGGTTGTAGCGATGCCATTGGGACTTGTAATGTTTTTGCTCATCTTTTCTTTCGAGAAATTCTTTGTTACATTCCTTACACATTAACGACCATGATGATGATGATCCTCCCCCGGCCATTGAATTAATTGTATTTCTTATTGAATTATTAAGAGAACAAGAGGTTTTGGTTATAGTTATTGAATGATTTGTTGTTTTTGTATACGAAATGAATAATGCAAATTAAGGGTTTATAGGCTCCGATATCATATATATATATTACTTGTGGAGTACGTAAATATGTAATCGGGATATTGGGTTTATGAGTTTGTGGGTAATTATTGGTCGAATATTTCCAGCTCTACTTCACTTGGAGTTTCAAGGGCTAAATACACTAACTCGACTAAATTTTAGGGTTTTTACCATTTCGAATAAAAGTCAAGTGATTAAAACCATTATTGTTTCAAAGTTTATGATTATATCGTTTAAAATAAAACTTAAATGGTTAAAACGATTATTGTTTTAAAGTTTAGGATTATACCGGTCCCGAAATTTACAAAAACTTGGTACCGGTCCCGATTATTGTTGTGTCACTTAACTGGATGTCTTTGGCATGTGAGAAAGTTGGTTCATGGTGGAAATGTGTGTTTAATGTCATATGAAATATTAAAGGTGCTATCGTCTTTTTGTATACCATCTTTAAAAAATCCCACACGTTTGGGTTCAGACAAAAAATACAAAAGCCAAATGTAGAGAAAGTATGGGAAACCAAATGTTAAAAAAAAATACAAAAGGAATATATAATAAAACATTAAAAAAATATACATAAAAAGAACAAAAAAGAAGGATAAAAACTGTTCGGGTTCAGACAAAAAATACAAAAGCAAAATGTAGAGAAGGTATGGAAAACCAAATTTAAAATAAAAAAAATACAAAAGGAATATATAATAAAACAAAAAAAATACAAAAGAGATAAAAACACACAAAAAAAACAAAAAAACAAAAAGGAA
>JAOXNX010000032.1:11493301-11511855 GCA_028566075.1 Solidago caesia
CCCCCCCCCCCCCCCCCCCCCCCCCCCCCCCCCCCCCCCCCCCCCCCCCCCCCCCCCCCCCCCCCCCCCCCCCAACCACGCCGTGCAACACTCCATAATGGGTGTGATTGCTCCTAATGCTCTAAGCATTTTTCAAAGTGTGCCTGTATAGACAATTTCAGTCATCTAATTGACAAATTAAAAGTAGTCAAGACATACATGTACCTTAATATCAATCAAATAATAAACAAATTAATCATAAAACGAAGGTCAATGATGCTGCAACCCTAACTTAAGAGGAAACAGAAAAATGCTCGATATTAATTGCTGCAATGCTACCATATAGCAGTTCCATACTTCCATCCAATTGTTGTATAATTTGTATATAAATTGATAACTTAAAAATAAATATACCTTCATTTACTAGTCTCAACTCATCTGCTTTAACCGACGAATTGGGGTTGAAGTGTTGAACTCATATTTGTATACGAATGCCGAACCTCAATGTAACTTATCTACATTTGTATACTGATTTCTACGGATAATGGATATGATCAAATTCTAGTCATATTCTTCCTAAAAAAAGAAGCTAGAAATGTCACTGAAGATGGCCATGATGCTTGAAGATATTGCCAGTATTATCATCACCCACGAAACCCTCCTGTCCTTTTTGGTTGCGATTCCATGAGTGTCCCTGCAACAACACAGCATTAACTTCAAATTTCAACCAATTAAAGCTAATAGAAGATTGTCTTGATTCATGTCTAGCACTTCATCATGCAATAAAAGATATATAAAAGGGGGAGTCTATTATTTGAGTTCCTGAGTTTCATACTTTCATGATATATCGGACAATTTCCTGAAAATGTAACAAGATTCATATCGCTTTCATATCTGAAAGTTTAATTCCTTTGTCCCTCAAAATTGGACCTGGATACATAGTTGAAGGCTTTAAGCCTAGTATTCACTTTCTGAGGTTGCAATTTCAACCCATTTATTTATGAATGGGTTGATTTAGGTTATGTTTTAATTCGGATCAAACATGTCAAAAGACTTCCAAAGAGTATATATAATGCATAAAACCTTGTAAATCATTGTATACAAAAACCTATATTGCTACTGGATTAATATAATGTTCGCAATCATACTTGACTCACTAATTATTATACAAATTTTAAATTTTTGGAAAACAAGCGTTTTGGTCAACCCAACCTGACCGTACCATATATTAACCAGTTTTGACCCCCAGAGTGTTTGACACCACTTTGCCACATCTAACAGTATTTGAGGACTCTTGTAGGTCAAAACTCATATTCTCGGTCATCAAACAAGACAACTATGTACATTATTTATTCATAAACTAGCCAAAAAAAGGGAAATAATACACTATCCATGGGACATTCTACAACCAATAATATGCAATGTGTTACTGAGCATATAATAACACTCACCTTAGGGCAACAGCAGATGGAAAAATGAAACCAACAGAAACAGTAGCAGTGGCACCAGTAAACTGGAAGGCATCCCAAATGCTAGGCACAAAATTGGCTCCAAGAAAAATAAAACTCATAAGAAGAGTCGTTACCATGAAGAATCTTCGATTGTCAAAGGCAATAGGTATTGCATAAGGGAAAAGAAGGCCATCGAGGTTGAGGCGTAACGAGAAAAAAACAATGGGGAAAACAAGCATCAAATGGAGGCAGTAGCTTATTCTCACAACATCATTAATTAATAAGCTATACGGGATTCCAAGATCACCATCAAAATTGGCAAGTACATCATCCTGTGTATGATCTCCAAAAAGTAAAAATCCAAAAAAGCTAGTCGCTACATAGACAGAAGAGCATAACATGATCGATGTTTTAACTATAGACTTCATCTGGGTGGAATCTTTTAACTCATTGTCTATCGGGTGAACTGTGGAAAAAATGAAATATAAAGCGAGGTTAAATATAAGTTTGCTTATTTTATAATAGAGTGAACAGAAACAAGGAATAAAATTTGAATACCATTGTGGTGGCAGATGTAGGCGGTAACTAGTACGGGAACAGTTGTGAAAAGCTTCAAGAATGATGCCCGATCAACAAGCTCGGGCTGCAAACGTGGCATTGCAATACTTCCATTGATTATTTTGGTTACAGTTACTCCAGACATGATCACCACAAATACAACTGCTAACCCCACAGACAAGGCTGATGTGTATCTTAATGAATCTAGCACCATTTGTTAAACAATTGAGACATAAGAATAAATCAGACTATAATATATCTTTAACATAAAGATATAAGTAAAAGAAGAATACCGATTGCCGGACATGATATTATATTGTACTATCATCATCCAGAACTTATAAAAGTCAAATGGTTTCTATTAGGTTTCATTTTTGGCAAGTCCCAGCTACTTTGGAAAAAAACTTAGGATGTTGATCAAGTAATTGCTAACATGCTAACTGATACAGTTTAACTCGATGGAGAACCTTTGTTCTTAATAAGGTAACTTTTAAAACTCTGAGAAAACGAAACCTACTTATCAAGAGAAACACGACCTTTTAGTGTTTGGGAGTTTCATTTTTATAGTATCTTTCTGTATAGAATTAAGGTGTAAATTTAAGAAAATGATTAAGCTTGATGTCATTTAGGTAGCAAATCAGGTCAATGCAGTAAGCATAGCAGTGTAGCACTGCATCCAGATTTATAAAACTAATAATAATGTCATTTTTGCAAAGAATCTAGTTTCCTTTCTTAGCTGCAAGACATGTTTTCTTTCAAGATTCTTAGACGAGAATGCTATTTTTAGTACATGTCTTTAACTTTTTCTCCTGAAAGCAAGGCAAATCTTATATATTATATATACCATAATTCGGAAGACAAAGTACATGAAGGCAGGAACCTAGCAAAATTACCAATATTTATTTTATGTCTGTTTAGTATTTGTTCTCATGGTAGTTGGGATAACTTGCTATTGCTTTTGGCCAAATTCTCTTGTTTCCGTGTCAATCTTACAAAAAATTTTAATCCCACATTAACATAGGTTTTACAGCAAGATAAGCATCTAATATAGGAATATATATATATAGAAAGCAAGCAAACCAATTGATCATAGATCAGCTGGTACAGCCACCATGTGATCACAGGGGCCCACAAGATAAAGACTGCAAGGTCACAGGTTCAAACCTTGCCAAAGGCAAATGGAGAAAATATATCTTGTGCTCCATGTGTGAGGATGGTGCTTCACCGGGCATGAGTTCTATGCAGTGTGCGCTCTGGTTACCAAGACGGTACATGGGACCAGGAGGTTCCCACCCATTTACCCTTTTTTAGAAAGCAAGCAATGACATACCTAGGCTGGTCCCAGACGAAAGGCAATACCCAAGTTTCTAAACTCTAATGTTCTTCCACATACCAACTTGCAAATTACCTTCTACTTCTCACACATAATTTTCCACGTCTTTTTATGCTAAAACTAGTTATGCCATTACCAACTAAATAGTAATGTGCTGGTGTTTATCAATGACTGAAATTTAAGAAAAGAAAACAAATCTCTAAGCTGCACCAGATATGGTCATCAACTCTATAGTGAGGACAATGATAAAAGCAAATTTTGATTGCATAAAATTAACTATATGGAAAACGATGATGGGTCTGGCATTTTGGTTTTATCAGGTACAAGCATTAGCATATCTTGTTATTCAATGATAGAGAGTTTGTAATTCCTAACAATAATCTATCTTCAAGATATTGACAAAAGAACAGTCATTCATGTTTCAGACCCCATATATATTTGAGATCTCAGGTTCAATACAAAAAATACATCTAACAATACTAGAAGTATGCCCGCGCGATACGGCAGGAAAAATTCAAAAAAATAAACGGCGGGTATATAATGCGATTGAGAAACGTAAAAATTAAGTTCAATACATCTAACAATACTAGAATTTTTTATTTTGATTATCCATATATTCAATAAAATTAAGTTCAAAGTTGGAACATATGTGTTTGACTTAATTATTAGTAGCCTTTGATTTTTGTTTACACTCATGATGGATAGTTTACGAAGTTTTTGCATGCATAGAAATTATATTTTGAATCATAATTTAAGAGGCGGTTATATTTAATAACCATGTGACATAAATGAGATTGAATTTGAATAGGGGTATATATATGGTAAGAGTAAGGGTAAAATGGGTATTTCCCATATCAAAAGTTTAAACATTTCAACAAGCGGGGTGGGAAATTATTATAAGGTATTATGGATAATCTATGGTGAGGCACTTCAATAGACAATAGTGATATAACCAAAATTTTGATTACATGCAATTACCTAACATCATCATATTCTAGCATAAGTCTATAACAACACTAGATACAGACATACAAGAAGCTACATCAGCTTCAGCAGAAATTTGCATATATATCATAACACTACAAAATAACATATAATCTAATGCCTCAGCTGTGTTGCATCAAAACATTGAAAACTAGGCAAATGGGTGTGTATATATGTATAAAGAGTAGGCTAAACTCACCTACACGTTTAAAGGATATTAGAGGAGAGAAAACAATGAGGGTCGTTAGAAGCAGCAAAACAGAACGTGTGGTCCACCAATACTCTCCGAACCATTCTTGCATCACTCCCAAATGGTGTTCCCCCTCTGACCATGTTCCAGATAGCACATCCCCTGTCACCAAAACTTACAGAGCATTAAAATCACAAACTTTTAAGCCCAAATATTAAGATTTCGTTACTTCCTTCCAAGAAAGTCCTTCATATATCTCTTTACATTCTGTTGTCATCTCTCTGAAATTTTTAACATTTGACAAAAGTTCAGACGGCATGGTCATGTTACAAACTTATGATCACCTCAGTTTTCCATGCAATTTAACTTCATAGTTGTTACTAAAAACACGTCAACTAAATGATGTTTTTTCGGGTATAAATCTACTTACATCTTGAGTTCTAAACGTAAAATGATTTATACTTAAACATCACATGCTATTGTAATTAGATTATACACAATTCTGCAGAAGCATCAGGGACCATCCATGTATCATGATTTTCGGATCTCTTCCAAATTTCTTTAAAAATGTTCATTTTTATAATCATTAAAATGTGAGACACAATTAGAAGGCGCGAATGGATTTATGACCTGACCAAGCACTAGAGATGACTGCCTAAGTGGAATCTCAAAGGGATAAGTAAACCAACTATTTCGGAGTAGGTTTAGGGCCGTTAATTGCTATGGTATAGAGCTGTTAAAATTTAGCATCTTATTTTGTATAAAGCCCTGCCCAACAGGCGATAGTTGGTAGAGTTTTACAGTTATGTTTGTTCATATTATATGATGCAAGACTTGAATATAAATAGGTGCCAGTAGATTAAGTCGATAACTATGATCTATGCCCGACGACATTAAATCCTAGTGTTATGTTCTCTCCCTTAGTTTATTGCATTTTGCCTAACAAATTAACAATAATACAAAAACTAATGATAGAAATATCAAATTAACAATAAGTGCCTATCTGCTGAAAAAATAAGCATGTCTACCTGCTTATATAAAAGTGCTTATTCCTTATAAATTAAGCAAATAAGCAGTTTTTAAAGAGAGTTTGTTATTGGCTATCTACTTAAAAAAACAAATAAGCAGGAAAATAAGAATTCCCAAACACCCCGTAATCTATCAAATTTGAGTTAATACTAGTTGTTTATACTATTTAATACTAGTACTAAATAGTAATGTATACACCAATTATTTTGGGACGAGTGAAATCTAAATCAAAGAAAACAAAAATATACCAATGATGATCATATAAACAACAAGCAAGCCGGCGTTATTAACGACAATGCCGGCTTGCAAAAGGGTCTTTCCGACCCCACCAAATGTATCTCCAACTAAACCGGAATACGAATTAACCTTAGCACCTCTACTAAACCTAAGTATCATATCAACTGAACATTCAGTCAACATCCCAACCAAAATTATAACTATCAAACCAGGGATCATTCCTAACTGTTTTAAGGTCGCCGGAAGTGCCATGATTCCGGCTCCCACAATTGTTGTTGATAAGTTGAACACGGCGCCGGAAAATGAGGCACCTGAGAATCCTGATTCTGATTGGGATGTGGGTTCGTGGAGATTGTGAGGTAACAGTGGTGGTGACCGGAGATTCCGGCGATGTTTCCGGTCACCGGCAAATGGCATTTTTGTTGGATTTGGATTTAGTTTGATGTAAAATGTTTTATAGCATGTGTTATATATAAATTGGGTATATTATTTATGAGAATAATTTTTTTTTTGAAAGATAAATTTTGTTAGAACTTCGTATCGCAATTTGATAACGGAAGGTCTAACATATGTTTGGTACATTAATAAAAAAAAAATTTGTGATACCTATATGGCTCCCATCATTTATAGATCTTCAAAAGTAAAAAATTTTATTAAAAATTACTAGGTTATAAAATATATTGTTATTGATAAATACTCAGATATTTTATTCTCACCCTACCTTTTTTTAATTCCGCTCGACCCAAAAAAGCCAACTATCACATCATTCATTGTTATTAATGTTTTAATATATTAATTAGTTATTTGAATAATTATATTTTAGCTTCATAACTTATTGTATATAAATTTTTAAAATTTTTATATGTGATTTATTTTTATCTACATTTCGATAAATTTTATCACAATCAGAGATCAAAAATATAACAAAATTTGTTACATTTTCAATAATGTCTTTCGTTTGGGTAGTCGATAGAAGTAAATTTTTTGTAGTTTTAGTTGGATAGATTGGAGATTAAATTCTAACTATTGCTATTATGTAAATTTTTTGTAACTTGTTTTTTTCTAGAGTCTTGCTAGATTTTAATAAAATATTATTGTTCATAGAAAAAGATGTAAAATAATGAACTAATAAAAAAAAATAAGTTAGTGACATATCAAATTGATATATCTATAAAAAAAAATTTACCACTAAAAATGCTTTTAATTCACAAAAAACTAATTGTTTTTGAAGATAAATACACACACACAAATTATACCACGTGAGCATTTACATGGTTGTTTTACGTAAGGGTGTAAACGGTTTGATTTGGTCAGTTTTGATCAAAATTCGAACCAAACCAGTAATCTCAAATATGAAAAATTTCGGTCCAGACCATCTTTTTTTTTTGGTTTTACTAGACCAACCGAACCAGTCAAAATTGTTTTGGTTTGGATTGGTTTGATGATTTTAAAAATCTATTTTATTAAATTCATATTTAACAAATATTAAAAATAAATATCGTAATTAATGAGTGTATTTGACATGAGAAGTTCAGGAGCTCAATTAAACATAATAAAAAGTTAATAGTAACATAATGAAAGATAACATATACTTCGCATCAGGTAAAGAAAAAAATAAATAAATAAATTCAAAAATGTGTTTATCATAAGCTCCGTCATTTTGGTTTATACGGTTCAATTATAGAGGCAAACTGTTAACCAAACCATTCAACTCGGTTTTGAATTTTTCATACCACTGGATCGATATTAGACTTTTTAAACTGACCAAACCACTCTATTTATCTTGATTTGGGTGATTTGTTGAGTTTTGGTGGACGATAAACACCCCCTAATTCCTAGTACTTTAGTTATAAACATTTTAGATTAGAGGGGTAATATCCAAAAAATCAAAATATATATCTTGAATTTGTCGACCGACTTAAACCGAAAGTTATTTGATGTTGTTTATAAGAAAGTTTACATGCTGACAAAAAAATATATATATATATATTTTAACCCTAACAAACAAAAGAATTTTATTAATTGGTTTATTAATTGGTGGAAGTTATATGGTCCATCAATTCAAATTTTACCTAAGCATATTCCCAATTGGTTTATTAATTGGTGGAAGCCATATGTTCCATCAATTTAAATTTTACCTGAGCCATATAAAGAATTTTATGTTGAATGGATAAATGTTAGTCCAAAGGTCAAAAATGCAATTGTCAAGAATAATGGTTCTAAAGAAGTTATACCTTCTTTACATTTTTTCAATGAATTTTCTATTCCATGGATATGGAAATGGATGCCAGAAGTTAATTATTCTGAAAATACTATTTCATGCATCCAAAGAATATTTTTTACAAAGTTTTGGAGAAAAATGATTCAAAAAAATTTGCAGACAGGAGTAATGCACTCCCAAGAAACAATTGAAGACACACAAAAGGCTTTTGAACAGTATAAAGAACAACAGGAATTTCTCAAGACACAAGAAAATCCAAGTCTTCTTCAACAAATTGAAGACAAATTAAAAAGACAAGGCAACAACAATGTCTCAAAGGAGACATATCTTCAAGAAATGAAAGAAGAACTTATTCAAAATACTTGGGGAAAATCGGGATCCTCAATGAATACCGAAGATGATGACTACTTGGCTGGAGAATCTCAACCAATTGAGGATATACCTATAGAAGATATTTTTGATGAAATTCAAGATACGTTAATGAGACACATCAAGGACAAGGGAGAATCTTCCTCAAGGACAAAATGAAGCAATAATGTAGTACTGGACCCCACAGCAGACTACGACAAAAGATTAATCAATGAAGTCATACTTATCAACAATGAAAGGCTGAGTCATCCTCACCAATAATAGAAGCTATTAGTATGGACACCTGTCCATTTTCACAACCGGTTTTACCAGATACTTGTAATATAAATAAGTGATTTAATGCACCTAGTTAGGGAGAACTTTTCTTTTGTATGCTTTGTTTTCTAGTCTTTCTAGTCTTGTATTACCCTTATCAATAATAATAACTTTCCATTAAATTCATCGTACTACATATTTAAATTTCTACATATTCAAAGTTACATTATTGGGTCATCGTACTACGTATTTAAATTTCTACATATTCAAAGTTACATTATTGGGGCTTCATTGATTGAAGAACTATCCATTCAAAGGCTACGACCTAAATTTCAATAATTGTAAGTTTAATATTTTTTTTTATCTTTATATTAGTTGGCTTATCATAATGATAGGCTAAAATATTAATATGTTGGATAACACTAGTCCTAACCATAATTTTATGGATTTGATAAAATAAATCTTTAGGCTATGTTTGAATAGCCAAAAAACTAAAAGTCGAGGTTGTTAATTAAACCAGGCAGGTACCATGTTTAGGCCATGGTCATGGTCGTGGTCCAACCCTGTTTAAGCCGTGGGTTTGGCGTGTTGGGGCTTTATACATTGACAGACATGTGGTTTAAAAATGGTTCTTTTGACAGGTTTAATTACGTAAAATTTTTTCCTTAATCAAAACATTTTAAGTATCCTAAAAAGTTCAGGCCAGACCATCTTTTTTGTTTGGTTTTACTAGACCAACCAAACCAGTCAAAGCTGTTTTGGTTTGGATTGGTTTGATGATTTTTAAAATCTACTTTATTAAATTGATATTTAATCAATGTTTAAAATAAATATCGTAATTAATGAGTGTATTTGACATGAGAAGTTGAGAAGCTCAATTAAACATAATAAAAAGTTAAGGGCTCTAGGAGTGGTGTTTATGATTTTATCAGCCCTCCCAAATTTCGCTAATAAAATTTTGTCAACTCATTTTATCCCTTCAACCCTCTCAACCAACCCTCCGAACCATTTTTAGTGGCGCTCATAAGATTTCAACCCTCCCAAATTTTTCTCCAATCACAAACACTCTCTCTCTTCACTCCTCTCACAAAGTAAACGGTATCACCACCGGTTATTAAACCCGCTCATCATAAAATTTTGGCATAAATTTGCGGCCGGCGACGGTGTAGCCGACGGTATGGGGCATAAATTTTGCCTACCCGTTCACCACTCCGAGTCCCCTAAGAGTAAAATAATGAAAGATAACATATACTCCGTATCAGGTTTAGGAAAAGATAAATAAAAAATTCAAAGAATGTGTTTATCGTAAGCTCGGTCTTTTTGATTTATATGGTTCAATTATAGAGGCAAACTGTTAATTTTCAACTCGGTTTTGATTTTTTTTTTCAAACCACTAGATCGATATCAAATTTTTCAGACTGACCAAACCGCTTTACTTAGCTTGATTTGGGTGATTTGTTCAATTTTAGTGGATTGATGAACACCCCCTAATTCCTTCCTAGTACTTTAGTTATAAACTTTTTAGATTAGAGGGGTAATATCCAAAAAATCAAAATATATATCTTGAATTTGTCGACCGACTTAAACTGAAAGTTATTTGATGTTGTTTATAAAAAAGTTTACATGCAGACCAAAAAAAAAAAAGAAGAAGTGAATTTTAACCCTAACAAAACTAAAGGCTTGTAATTAAAGAGAATCGTAAATAGATCTTCTTCGTCTTTCTTTTTCTTTTAATGTAACACACAAAGGACTTAAATTCGTTGCTTCTGGTTGTCCCTAATCGTAAATATATCCAATGCGTTTAAGATGTACTCACTTTTGTTTGCCTAATGTGTTTATGTTAACAAGAAAGAATTCGGTAACCTGCTAATTTATCGGGCCTCATGTGGGTCATAAGTTTCATTGCTACAACTAAGGCCGGTAGGAGTGGACAGCGGTATGGCCAAATTCATGCAGCATACCGGCGGTAACACCGCCGCCTGTACCAAGTTTATGGGTAAAATTCATGTTCAACGGTTTAACATGCCGGTGGTGATAAATTCATTCAAACGGTTCATATGACCGTTATTTGGTCATCCAACTTTAAAAAACTAGCCGTTAGCTAGTATAACAAAAAAAGAAATTTTTTCCTTATTTTATTTTTCCTATATAATTACACCATTTCAACCCCAAAACACACACAACAACTAATAAAACACTTCCATGGATCCAAGAAAACAAAAAAATGTATCATCCGGGTCAAGAAGTCGAGGCCGAGGTGTTCGACCGAGTCCCCAACCTTACTACCCTCAACCAGCTACTTTTGGACATCCAAATTCAACAAGCTACTAGGAAGACCGAGAGGCAAGACTTCAAGTACTACATGGAGCCGCATGACCACATCGAAGATCCGGTTATGTTGGAGTGGGTAAAGAGCAAAAAACGCGAACTTGCGGCGAAATATGGTTGGCCATGTGATGTGTAATTTCAATGCATATTTAATTGAATCGTTTTGCTCGTGAAAATCACCCAAGTTTTAAATTTATAAAACAAGGATATACTAATAATTATATTACACACGGGCAGTGTACCCTGCTGTATGTAGTATAGCTAGTAGTAAGTTCAGGATCGTCCACAGGGAATAAGTTTTAGTAGTTAATAACAATATTAAATTTAATCTAAAAAGAAAGTGTAAAATTGGGGGGTTGTGACCGAGTTGTCACGCTGCTTAACAAACTACAAGTGATCTTTTTTAAAGCTTTTAATTGACTAAAATTAAAATGGTTTGTAGCCGAGAATGTAACTAAAAACTTTTCGTAACCAATTGTAAGCGGTGCGAAAGACTAGCAAAGCTATCTTAAGGACATTACAATATTAAAAATAGTTTTTAACTATTTTTAATGGAAAAAGAGTGTTTAACTTTTAGAACTAGAAAATATTTTTCAACCCCCGTATATTAATTGGATTGTCACGAGTCCAACTAATATAACAATAATTGAAAAGTCTAACCTTTGAACGAAAGTGTACGAAGTACGTTTTGGTAACTGTGATACGGAAAGAAGAACTAAAATGAAAGACACGAGAACACCACCGAAATGCTAGATCACAAAAACACCACCCAAATGCTAGATCCCAACGGCTTGAAATGTAAACTAACTTGAATCTTCAAAATGGAACTTAAAAACTAGAAACCAAAATAATCTGCATGAAATCCAAAGTGATGTTGACTTTGGAAAGTCAAAGAAAACCAAGTAAAACTTGCACCAAACTAGCTACTTCGTCTCACTCAAACTAGCTACTGCGGTAACCGGTAACGACTTTACTTCTTAACCCAACTAGACTAGACCCCAATCTATCTATATCACCTAAATAACAGTCCCGTAACCTCCTTAGTTAACCCGTAGACTAGATCGAAAATCACAAAAAACATGAACCGTATATCAAAGTGTTAATTTTGATCACTTGTAACTTTTTACTTCTTTTATCTATGACGAAACGGTTTTCACAGATGTATTCTTTGGGCCCCAATCTACCTATATCAGCTAAGTAACAACTTTATAACTTTCACAATCGAGCCGTAAACTAGATCGAAAACCTTACGAAAAACACATGCATGAATTCCATGCGGATAAAGAAACGGCAACGAAACTTCACGAAACTTTACACGTAGCTAAATGGTTCATAAACAAACTCTTAACAACTTTCGGAACGAAATTCTATCGTACGGATTTTACGCAAATTGAAACCGAAGTTTTCGAACAAAGTTTGGAACATAAACTTGAATCAAGAGCTATAATTGACAAAACACTTGATGTAACTTGAAATCTACTACAAATGAAGTAACTAAGTGATACAAAGTGATTTGAGATGTTGATTTTTGGAATTTTTGGTCGGAAGATGTAAAGAAAGCTTCGTGATCAACAATGGTAACTTGAGAACTACTTCACGATAGCTTCTGTAAGTTTGAGGAATGACTTTGGCATTGATTTGAAACTTGTTGGTGAATGGGTGTTGTTTGGAAACCAGAAGAGAAGAGGCTTTTATGGCACACCTTGAATTGTTCTCCCGCAAGCTGTATTTATAGTCGATTGCTCCAACTATTGTCATTAATGCTCTGACATAAGAGTGGTATTTCCACAGCCATGAACAAAAGACTACTGTGCTAAACACTATTCGAACACCTCAAATGTAACATCCTAAATGTTTTTATCTTGGACTTTGACCTAGTCATTGGTCAATCGTTAATTTCTATTATTGACCGTTTGTTGAATCTTGACGACGTTAGTGCTTTAATTTATTAAATAATTAATTATGTTGATTAGATGCTCAATGCTATGCTTGATTGAGATATTGGTGATTATAAGATGTTAGTATGGTCGTCGGATTATCATTAAGTGCTTGGTTGGTCGTTTGAGTTCCCGGTTCGTTAGTTAGAGCCTTAACGGTTGTTAATTTTAAGCTTAAGGGTATTTTAGTCTTTTGCTAAAGGAGTCCAGGTTTAACTAGGGATTAGGCAGCCCTACTCCCTCATTTGTTCCAGGTTTTTATGTGTATGTGTGAGGTGTGTGTGTCTCCATATCCATTCTCTTTCATTTTTATTAATTTTGAGTCGATTCGAAGTGATCTAGGGCTTGTAATCGATCATATAATCATCCATCAAGGTATCTATTGAAACCATTACTGATTTTTGGTCATTTTCTTCCATTCATTTCGTTCATACCTGGTCACGGTTGATTAATGATTGATTAAATGTGTTTGGTTGTTAGAATCGGTGATTTCGGGTCATTCGGTAACCCTTATTGCAATCCATTGGTGTCTTGAGGATTCCTACAGGTATGAACGTGTTATTGGTGATTTTTTGATGATTCAATAGTGTTATTATGAGTGTCATCTCTGGTCTTGATCATAGTTGGTCAATTGTTATGGAATTAATTCGTTTTCGTTGTTTCGGTGACCTAAAGTGTAACCCTTTGAGTATGAAATCAATTGAGGTCATTTATAAGTTTATATGATTTCTGGAAAGTGGTTTGAAGTGTTGAAGTCGTTTGGGTGTTGAAGTAGGTTTCAAAGCAAAGGGCCTAGATGGTCTGAAATTTTAGTCATCTTGCAAAATTGGTATCTCATTCATATGAAATCATTAGATGATGAATCTTAGCTTTTTAGAAATCCCCAATTGTCCTATAAATTCTATTAATAGAAAGTTTTTCCTGATTTTGTTTCTAAATGGGTCAAAAATGCTAATTTCTAAAATTGGTCAATTTCTAGACGAATGCAGCAACCCTGTTTTGAAAAAATCATATAAAATTCATTATAACTTTTCAAGAGTCAATCCTTACATTTATGGAAACCTCTATGTGTCTACTAAATTCATCAAGAACAAAGTTTTCTTTGATTTTGCTTCGAAATGGGTCGAAAACAGTGATTTCCAAAAGTGATCAGATTCTTGATGAGTGCAACAAGTCTATCTTCAAAAATTTATAGAAAAATAATGAAAAATTGTATTGAGGTGATTCCAACGGCTATTGTTAGATAAAAAGGCTAGCTTTAAGGTTTTAAAACAGTTTATTAATTAGTTGAGTGAAGCTTTGTGAAAAATGTAGATTTTGACAGACGCGTCTAGACTTTGTTGTGGGGTTGTTTATGTGAGTTCATGGTGTTTGACGTCATGCTAATTATAATAATCTTGATGTTATTACTTATACTTTGGTCATATGTTCGGTCTAGGTTGTCAAGACACATACCAAGCACGGTAAACCATTCTTAGTTGTTTGTGGAGCTCGGTGAGGTAAGATAGCTATCTTTTGACACGAGGGACACAACGAGAACTTAGTTTTATATTTGAACGTTTAATAAACCCCTTCATACGCTGGTTAAGCTATGAGAACTCATGGGAGGGTTTGTGGTTGTTATTTATACGTGTTTGCCTTATTTAATAGTAGTTAATGATGATATGCATGCTATGACGTTTGTAGTAGTTGTAATGGTTTGTTGAATTGATGTTTGCTTGGCTATTACACATACTTCACTAGACTTGGTAGGATTGCCATGTCACGTGCACGATAGGGGCCCTAAAAGATGTTTGTTTGTTGATGTTTGAATACTCGAGTATAATTGACGTTTGAAAGTGTTGAGCTCAACCCATGCTAGTCGCGGGCTAGTGTGTTGGCGTTTGTTGTCGTTTGGGAATAATCATGATAACTCCCCTACGACTCAGTCACGTTTGTTGGAGTATGTTGTGGTGGTTGTGGACTGGCCACCTTGATGTTTGTAACAACTTACTCGTGGATTGGTTATGCCGTCCGTAACGACACCGATGGACCTCCGTAAGGATTACCCATCAAGTCGGGTGTGTGGTACCCGTAAGGTTCGAATGACCGCCTACACACATCTTACGTTTGTTCGAGTGATGTAATCACTTACCTTTGTTGTGGCATAACCTTTGTTGTGGATTGTGATGTTTGAGATGTTTGATAAAGATTGATAAGTTGCTAGGCACATATAGGGATATGACATTCCTATTGCTTATGGTCATTGTTGTTGATGTATATAGCTTGACATGGGTATGATAATTTGAAAAGATGTTTGAATTGGCAACTGTTTTATAAACCTGTGGTTATCTTACTCGGCTTTTAAGATGACACTTGTTGGTTGAAATGTTGTGTTTCCTCAGGTTTGATGATGTTGAAGCTAGTGTGAGGCATGGGTAGAAGTTTGCTTGACGAAGACCATTACCTTAGCGAGCCTCATTTATTTAGACATTTTATTATTATGTCATGAGATTGCTTTCATTGCTAGTTGTTTGGTTGAGTATGAATTTCTTTTATTACCATTGAGATGCAATAAGTAACACCTAAACTTTTGGTATACATTTCCGTTAGGAAATGACTTTGTTTAACGGGACGTTTCCGCATTCATTGTTGGTTTATTTAAAAATTTTTGAAATCCATATTTTTATAAAGTCGGGTGTTACATCTACAGACCAATTAATATTACAATGAAAATATAGACTAAAACACAAGCAGGATACCTGGCATTCTACTTCCAGTAAACATCAAAAGTTAAACAGATTTACTATGGAATCATACTCTTCAAATATATCAAAAACAAAATATGATTGCATTAGATTAACATGATAATACAAATGTTGGATTTAAAATTTTTCATACCATTTAAGTCCTGTAAAGGTATAAATCCCATCAAAATGGCATACTGCAAAGTTGCATCGGGTGGCCAAGAATCCGCATTAGCAATAGCAACTTCATTAAGAACAGGGGCTACAAGGTCGTTAATCAAATATGCCATTGTGCTTTCAAGGGGATTCATATCAGAAGGAAGCATAACATAACACAATAAAATGAAGAAACATATGAGAGAACTTTATACCTTAGTATTGATTGGAATGATATCCTCTTCAAATATTCCAGCAGCAGTTGCAGCAGCTGCCTTCCTATGGGACTCAACCTATGTAATATAAACACAATTAGATGCACAACACGACTAATTTGAAGGAAACAATAACTTGGTAGGTCAATTCAACTCAATGCAGCCTGATCTTGTCCCTGCCTTGTGACACTGAAATATTGAGCAACGTTTTCCGATGTAATCCCCATTGGAAGAAGACAATCTCAAGCTTGTACCATGGTCTTCACCTGGTAAAGTAGAAGATGTCAATCCCCGATCATATTTACAATGTGCACACATAGAATTGTTTGTGTGTGTGTGTGTGTGTCTGCATAGTTGGAAAAAGAGACAGAGAGAGGGGATATACTTTTGGGTTAACTGCATAGTTGGAGAGAGAGATAGAGAGAGGGGATATACTTTTGGATTAACTGATCCTTCCCAAGCCATAAGGTTGTAGTCATAGATTCTAACCCAACACCAATACCTATTCATATACATTTGAACTGGTTAATTCACGTAATCGTGCTTGTGGAATAATTTAATAAGCATAACCAAAAGAAAAATGGAAAAGATAATAACTCACCAATGTCATAAAATCTAGCTTTAATAGCTGTAGCTACAACAGCAACTGCCTGTAAACCGAAGGAACATTGCCCGTTGACGGTCCTAGCTGACACGGTTTCTAAGAAACATGTGAAATCATATATTACAGAATCAGCATCAGTAGTAGGTATAGCTAACTGACAAATTTACACTCTTTAAGTCTAGGACATACCAGGAAACCAGCATAGAAAGCAGTCATCCTACATTCGCTAGCTCTTTGGGAGTCTGCTCCCAACACTGATCCAACAACAATATCTCCAACTTCGGCCCAATTAAGATTTCTTTTCTCTATTAATGCCGGGCCACGTAGAAAAAAAAACAATGTTAAAAGATGTAACATATTCAATCTTACCAAAACTGAACCACATCACCAAAATAGAAGATGGAAGAAAGATAGCCTTTAAAGTGTGATATTGGGACTGCTCACTGTATAAGCGACACCTCTAGAAGAAGGGGAACTGTAGTCTTGGTCTAACAACTTACGTGGACACTTTTTATTACACTGTGATATTGGTTGCATTCTCCTTTATCACTCAAACGACATCTATGACGCCAATACAAACACAACTTAAGTAACAGTATCAAAACCATGGTTATTCTAAAACCCGCATAATCTTTGACACAATCTTTGTTTCTTCTTTCAATCAGACAATTAACCAACAGAAAGTTGAAGAACACGAACCCACCAGTATAATCTTTGAGTCTTTGATACACCCTGTTTTCTTCTTTCAATTACACAATTTACTAAATCATGTGCCTAGAAACCACAGAAGTAGTTAGCGTAGGAGTACACAATTTATTCAATAACCTACACTACTCGCAGCCGTCAACACCACCACCAGCAGTCGCACATTATACAAAATAAACATTTTTGGAAAGTATATTATACAAAGTGAACCAATATGCAAGTACAATGATGTGTTGTTAAAAAAAATACATTACCTAAAATGAACTTTTTCAAAAAGTTTGTTACATAATGATGAATTTAACCCTTTTAAATATTATAAAATACAATATTTTAAAAGTTTGAAAAGAAAAACTATTTATACATAATACTAACAAGGAAATTCACTTCGCGCATTGTAATGGTTATCCGTTTTCCTTTTTAATGGCAATACCACAATAAAACCATCATGTTTATGCTTACACCCAAAAATCACCAAGAGACCAAATGTGACCAAAAAATCCGGACAAAAAATTAGAACAAAAAAAAAATTAAAAAGAATATATGTAAAAATCAAAATATTACCAAAAAAACAAAAAAAAAATATATGTTAAACAAAATGTTACCAAAAAAATAATGGTTAAAAAAATAATCAAAAGTTTAATAAAAAAAACAAAAATATTATAAGAAAAAAAATGCTTAAAAACAAAAAATTATAAAAGAAATATATAAACAATCAAAATATTACCCAAAATAAAACGAAACCTAAACAAAATGTTAACAAAAAGAAGCAAAAAATAAAAGAGAATAAAAAAATACAATCAAATGTGTAAAAAAATGGTCCAAAGAATACAAGAAATTTAAAAGTATAAAAGAATGAAAATAAAGGGGCAAAATGATATTTTCAAAATCCAAAATTAAAAAGAGAAAAAAAATAAAAATAATAGAGGGTAAAATGTAAATATTAAAATCCCCCCAAATATGAAAAAAAAAATGAAAAAGAAAAGAAAAAAAGAGGGAGTTAGGGAGACAGGTTTCGAATTCCCGACCTCTCCCCCAAGAAGCCGGGCACATACCACTCTAACCAAGTGTTTTTTTGGTTTTTAATCCGCAAACCAAATATTTATGTTATCCGGCCTTTTTTTGGTTTGGTTACAATTCATTTCGATAGAAATTAATATATATATATATATATATATATATATATAGAGGGGGGTTTGTTTGAGACAGGTCCCTAAAAAAAGACATGAGACACCATCTCAACCATTGGATCAAACAATTTGGATGGATGAGATTAGAGT
>JAOXNX010000032.1:11514394-11526336 GCA_028566075.1 Solidago caesia
CACAGCCCCCATAATTTTTACATACCCCCCCCCCCCCCCCCCCCCCGAATTTTACATAATCCCCCCCTACTTTACCTAAGATAGGTACTGCATGCTTTACATAACCTTTCCCCTATAATAAATTATTTATATTTAGAATTAGAATATTTGAATTTGATATATAATCGATCAATAATATCTAACTCAATACAAATGTCAAATCAAACAATATTCATGTTCTTGTGACGAAACGTAGGCATATATATTAATATAAGATATTGTATTTAAGATTGTAATAATAATCAAAGAAGAAATCAACTTCCATTCCATATATCGAAAAGATAGATTAGTTAATTAATGGTACTTTGTGAAAGCATATAATGAAACATGTTGTTAATATAGTAATGAGTAAGATGGGATCGAAGAAGGAAAAACAAAAGGGAAGCGTGATGTTATGTGAATTCGTGCAAAAAGTCTCAATCCCAAGATATTGTCACATGCTTAGTAGCTCCATAATAATAAAGCAAAATGAAGACCAAACTTATATTCATACGACCACTCTACTCTAATGCTAATATATGTTAACACATTGCGTGCGAATATTCCATAATTGTATATTGTCCCAATGGGATTTCATATGTGAACGAACATATAAAATTCATGCAACAAAACTCTATTTTTAAGAATTCATTTGCATGTGCATATGCTTTGAATACTAGACCTAAATCACATATTTCATTAACTATGTCACACATACATACTCCTCTTTTGTCTTTTAGTCAATAACCACCCTTGTCGACCCAAAACAGTAAGTCATATTCATATATGTTAAGACATTCACATGGGTAAGAAGAAGATGTTTAACTTTTATGACATGGGTATATTTCTTTCTAAGAACTGAGATTTAAAATTAAATAATGAAAGTTTTGTCATTTGTTTAATAGTATGTTTATGATGATCATAGCAATGGTGAAACTTAAACTCGACGTTTGGAATTAGAAGTTACGACAACTTGGATAGTGTTTGTTATCAAGACTAGGTAATACACGATTGATATTAACCAAATTATGCATGTTTTACATACTAGTTTCGATGGTTAATATCTGTTATTTTTATGTATTTTGAGCTAAATTCATGTACTTTATCACTTGCATAAAGCTTTTGTACGACATTTGTTAAACTTGGATGATTTGGAGCCAAAATGGAGATAAATTGATCAAGAAATGACTTAGGATGGCATACGAGTGACGTGGTGAAGTTCAAGCATGATTTGGGTTCAAATGAAGTCAAGTGATAATGCTAAACCAGGCTTGGAATGCACTAGAGGGAAATTCCCATAAAATTTTGGTGTTTGAAGGAAGCTCGTGCGGTCAAGTTTAAGTGAACAAATCTGACCAAAACCGTATCCATACGGTTTTTGGGTACCTAGTATATCCATACGGTTTGGAGGTACCCATACAAGTGAAATCAATAGGTTATGAAGTATCCATCGGTTTTAGAGGTATCTATGGGTTCATGAAATCAGTAAGTTACCCATACGGTTTTGAACCTTATTGACTTAATTTGACTTTCATTGACCTTTATTGACTAGACTTGACTTTCATTGACCAAAGTCTCTCAACCTATTTCATCATCTAATCATCAATTCCATCACCACTTTAATCCTTGCATCATCATCACCATCACCCACATAAAACCCACAAACCACTTTTCCTATTTGTTGAAAAACCATCACTTTTGGAATATTTTGGGGGCTTGGAACATTGTGGAGGCTTGGAGAAGAATGAAAGGATTGGAATATTGTTATATATATAAATATATTAAGTATACTAGATTTTAAATCCGTGTATATACACGGCCACACGGGTATACATAAAACATTACATTATAAAAACAATATAAAAATTGATATTTTGCTATAAACTTTATATAGATTAGATTAGTCCTATTACATGTTAAATGATATATTACATGTTAAAGTAATATATATTTAAAGAATTAAAGGAATGAAATATTGTTATATCATTATTTAGTCCAATTTTTTTTGTAGATGTTAAAGTCCAATTATTTTACTCATTTTTTTTTGTAGGTGTCTCTATTTATGATACTTTTTGCGATTTAGTCCAATTTACATGCTACATTACTACATCATAGGGAAGGAAAATCTAGGTGAGAGTAATGAACCTTGGTACATTACCTACATGCTACAGTAAAAACCTTAAATAGGTAGTAGACAAAATGACCGACGTAATCTAAGATAAAAAGAAAGAAAATGATATTTGTACCATTTCATTCGATTAATTTATCAAAAACATGCATCAAGTGTTTGTATTATGGTAAATTAATTAAAAAGGATGGTACCGATATCATTTGCCTTTAAAGAAAGATCATATAGACCATGACACCTTTAGGAGTAACTCAAAATTAACTATAAGACCGACTTTTGCTGGATCATTTGGTATTGATACTTGAGAGTGACTTTTAGCTACTTAAACAATTGATAGTTGAGACTTGAGAACACAGTAGCTGCATTGATATCGCGATTTTGTTGGCAGATAACACGTTCTTTGGTCAGTATCAATGGGAGTCGATATATGCGTTCTTCCACGGCAAAAGACATGTGTATGTAGGGGGCTCTTTAAATAGTATTCACCTTAAATAGATAGATAGATAGATATGTATATAGATAGGAGAAAAATGACCGACGCTATCTTAGATTTAGATAACTGGGGCTGTTTGGCAAGGGATTTTTAAGAGGTTTTTAGAAGTTTAAAGCCCCCAAGCTTTTAAAAATTAGCTCATTTTTAATAATATAGCTATGTTTGGATATGATATTGAGAAAAAAAAACCTCAGTCCCGAAAAGCCACTAAAAGTCTTTAAGTCTTTAGAATAAAAGCTTCTGTAAAGAGAGTTGGAAAAAAAAACACCAGCTTCGATCTCCAACTCCAACCCTTAACTACAACCCCAGATCATTTGGTGTTGATAGGGATGCCAATAAACATAGCAGACCACTTTAGTTGAGAACACAGTAGATGCATTGATATATATTTATATATATGGCTATTTCGGCAGGTAAGACGTACTTTATCAATGGGAGTCAATGTGGTACACTATATGCATTCTGCTTCTTAACGAAAGGAATCTGTAGGAGTGTAGGGGCTCTTTTAATAGTGTTATTTGGGATGACAATTTACCTACTTTTAAGTATACAATTAATCATCAATGTTGTGATTATTTGAGAACTATAATGATATGTTTATATTGTAATATATTAGATCGTTTTAAAAGGAAAACCAGTATAAAAACTAAAACAAAGCTACCTATTTCAAAAATTTTAAACATTCAATATAGTGTTTGTTTCAAAATAGCCATTAACAAAAGGTAAAAGACATAGACACAAAGCTTAGTGTTGCCAACATCATTCCGGTCTTCATTAAGCCACCACGACGGAGTATTGTGGTCCATGCGTGAACCAGCATGGTGGATGCCGATTCCTACTCTGAGGACTTCCTTGCACACGATTAAGAAATATATCTAAAGATGTGCATCTAAAAGTAATAAATCTAAAGATGTTCAATTTTATAATTCATCAATAATAGTTAAAAACCAATCATTTTTGCCTCATTCCAAATCAAAAGTGGAAGAAAATGGAAAAACAAATTTCATTTGTATACATTTTATTCCACGCACTTCTAAAAAATGTGTAAAATTGTTCGTACTTATATTTCTAAAAATGGCTCGGCCTCCGTTGGATGAGGGTTTTTCTCGTGTCTCGTTCTTTGTAATTGGCTCGAGTTTTTTGATCATTTTTGTTACCCTCGCAGTTCAAGTCCCGGGAAGTATCTAGATTTGTGTTGATTGTTTAAATCTAGATATGGTTCTCTTGTAATTGTATTTGTATTGTAACATTTTTCTTGGGCATCTAGTGCTTTGCTAGTCGCCCTTATTTTAATATATATTGTCGTTCTAAAAAAAAATCCTCCTAACAAATTGATCATCACATTTGATAAAATCAAATGATAAAATTAAGAGAGAAAACTAATAGATTACACTTGTCATGTAATCAAGTTGTTAGAAGGATTATTTAGGAGGATATATCATTTCCCTTATATAAATGGTCTAAATAAATAAGTGTGAACAAATTCAAAACTTATTTAAAAGTGTGAAAAATAAGGTTCATGCTAATAAGTGCGTAAAAACTTTATATTTTTAGGTGTGAAGATTTTATATTTTATATTTTTACACATTTTTAGGTGTGAAGATTAACGCACGCGGTTTATTTGCACTTGCTTTAGGTGAAGATTTCGTGTAAAAATAATTGATCTTCACTTTAAAAATGCGTATAAATATACAACTTGTGTCCCCTTATTAGTGTGAACCCCTTTTTTTTCATCATATTTTTAAATATGAAATATAAAAATTTAATCACTTACAAATAAAAAGTTCGAGCGTTTCAAAGAATAAAAAATCTCTTAAGAAAAATAACACTGTAATAGTGACAATATGATATGATATTTAATTCATTTAATAACAAAGTCAGCGGAAAAGTACGTTTAGCGGTACGTTTAGATGCCAAAGTACATTCATATTTGACTTTTTATGATCATATGTCGCATTTTCTTTGCGTTTTTTCGAAATAGTTTATCATTTGTTTTGAAGACAATTAAGGTATAAAACGTATTATCTGCCATAAATTTTTATTTTATTATTATTATTTTTTGGATTAGGCAGAATTACATTAACATAACAAAAACAGTTGTACAATAGTCTTTATACCTTTTATACCGTCACTTTACAAATTATAAAATGAAAGGGGAAAATTTTGGTTTTGAACGGCAAATTGAGATTACTGACGGACCACTAACCCACCCGATCATTTCTACCCCTCACAGAAAGAAACCTACCATATGTGAAAGAAAACCTACTGACCTGATATGAAACCTGCCAGAGGTTGGTTATTGTAAAACAAGTATTAAAGTAAAACAAATATGATAAGATCTTGACCATTGGATCATGATAAAATTGATGCACGACGATTCATAGAGCACAAGTATATACACTGATGTATGAAGATTTTCATTATGCACAACGATTTTTAGTTGAGAGAAAAATTATTTTATTTATTTTACTTTAATACTTGTTTTATTTGAACCAGAAGCAACTTCACAATCTATCTAACGTTCCTAAAGTAGTAATCCTTTTTCGTATGTGTTGAGATTGTAGCAACTTAAAACTTAAAAGGAAATGGTTTTTCATATTTTATTTTCGATTGCATCATCATAAAACACTTTTGCATTTTGTTTCTACAATTTTAAGCTTCTGTTTTAACTTCTTGATAAAAAAATTAGCTAGTGGTTATATGACCAGATATCTGGCATTGATTGCAAAGTCTTATTGATTAGTCTATTTTCTTTCTTTCTTTTTGTATTTTAAAATTATATTTTATGAATAAAAATTTACAATTAATTTATAGATCGAATTCTATACGCATATTATAGCAAAAGATTTAGATTACAGAGAAACTTTGGCCATGGATCCAATTGACCATCTTCAAGTACCAACCTCAGATAATAATCATATGTTTTTGAGTACCACCCTGTAAAACTGGAAGCAGATTCAAACTCACGACCTATTTCTTGCAAAAGTGCTCCTCAATAGCCCTACAAATTATTTACAGTGGAGAATGATATCAGTAAACCTAAAGATTACCGGGAGATTGTCGAAACATATTAAAACAATATTTATGGTACATTTTATGTATCTTTTTTGGTGTATGAATTGCTTTGTTTTTTCAGAATTATTGAAGAAAAATACAAAGTTCACTTAAATTTAATGATACAAAACTTAAAAACTAATCAAGTAAAATATAATGTATATATATATATATATATGATGATGATGATTACACATGTTATTATTATATATAACTGAAAAAAATCCACATATTTTAATATGCTATGAAAAATCAAGATTTATAATCAGGATCGATCGAGGTCCTGTACAAATCTTATGCCTTCAAAGATTTTATAAACATTCGGATTCGTTTAACGGAATCGTAAAATCTTAAAAAATTTAGATCTTAATAACCTTGGTTATAACACTTTAATAATATGTTCTCTTAAATACACATTTAGTTTAGAATAGATGATACAAAATACATGTATATATACACAATTTTTTTTGTAGTTGTGTTTTATTTTTATTTTTTTGTAGCTGTGTATGTCTGAGACAAAGATATAATAAGAAGGAGAAACAATTCGTAAATAAAGATTAAAGATAGATTTGTCATCTTTGACATGGGAAAGGCACATGAAAAGTATTTTTTAAATAATAAATATAAATAAACAACATTCAACTAATTAAACTAACGTTAACCATTACTTTTTATGGGAATTTGGATTCTGATGGACATTTGGTCCAGGTTCCTCTTGGAAACTTAACCTCCTACGTGGTCGTCACGTGCCATGTGTCATGCCACCCCTCTTATATTTTTTTAGTCTTCAATTCAATTCAATAAATTTCCTTATAAAATAGAGTAATTTATATATTTTTGTATTCAATTCAATTTTATTTATTTTTTTTAAAACGGCAGTATATATTAAATAAACAAACATCTAGCAAATTACTAGATGTTAAAACAATAGTACAATTACAATTACAAAATCTAGAAAATACGACTAAACCAACGACATCCTAGAATCAATTCAATTATTTTTTAAGTACCAAATCAATAATTCTCTTTGTATAGTTTTGGTAAACAAGCATTTATATATTTATTTTATTTTCGGTAGTCAAATGTTTATTATCACTTTATCATTGTCAAAATGTACAATCCTTCGTTAGTATAATAATAATATGTATATTGTTGGATAACAAATGTTATAATGAATAAGTGAATTATTGAATCTAAGGTTTATTTTGTTTATTACTAAGTAATATAAACGGCTTTTTTTTTTTAAATAGGCAAACTATATTACCATGCTAATATATCAAAAAATTTACAGTACCATCGTTTTAACCTACTCACTTTATAAGATATAAAATGAGTGGATTACTACGTAATAATAAAATGTTTCAATTTATTTATTTGTATAACATTTCCCTTGATAGCAATTAATCGTTTTTTAGGTTCTAATAAAAAAAAGTTTAAACATGGAAAATACATGCAAACCTTGACTATGTGTTTGATATCTAAGACTATTTTTAACCCGCCACATTGAAACTCAATGTATTGGTGTCATATCATCAATACACTGACTTACCACACTGAATCACGTTTGTCATTAACCCTCACATTAAGACCCTAATTTATTGGTGTCACATCATTATTTATATCAAATTAAAAAACACGTTATATTAAATCAAAATCATATTATATTAAATTAAAAGATACATGCAAACCTTGACTATGTGTTTGATATTCACCCCACTGAATCACTTTTGTCATTAACCCTTACATTGAAACCCCAATTTATTGGTGTCATATTATTATTTATATCAAATTAAAAAACACTTTATATTAAATCAAAAACATATTATATTAAATTAAAAGATACATGCAAACCTTGACTATGTGTTTGATATCTAAGAAACAAAATTTTAATATATAAATTAATAAAAAGTGGAGTAGTTTTGTTTGTTTGTAAATGCGTGGAGCCATGGAGATTGCAAAAAAGATATCGGTGAACGGAAGGAGATAGGGGACCCTAGCATTGGGTTTGTGGAATGAGGTTTAAAAAATGAGAGGAGGGGAGCGGTTGCGTAACAAGCTTTCCTAACATGTATATTTAAACCAAGCTAGGAATTAAATAAATATAAAAAAAAAAATCCTTATCATATTCTCATCTTCACCTCATCCTCAATTAAAAAAATATAAATTCACACACACATACACTCCCTCTCCTAATCCCAAATAAAAAACAAATAAACTTATACACATAAATGGGGCCCACTTGTATTCGTCTAACCATTTCCAAAACAAAACGAGTGAGTCTAACCATTTCCAAAACAAAACGAGTGAAGACGACGACGAGATCATGAAACACCCGTGCCTATCATGACAACTTCGACGAGCACATGGACGAGAACGACATGCCCCATAGGGAAGGGCCTTATCCATCAAGCTCAAGACCAACATGAATAAAAAAATAAATCACGTAACATTATCATTATAGAGACATAACCCTTAAAACACTAATTACCGTTTTTATATTGCATGTCTCATACCACTGATCTACCATCTTGAAAACTAAGGATTTAAGAATTCACCTATTGGAGTTTGTATATGCTCCATATACATATATTGGAAACAAAGAAAATAGTATTACACATATCTCTGTCATATCAAAAAAAAATAATTTGTGTAACTATGAATATTGAAGGATTTTACATAAAATAATGAACAATTAGTTATGTGAAATTAAAACAACAAAACTCTTAAGCCAGATCTGTCTGTATATATGATAAACAAAAAATTATTAAAAACACTTTCATTGAGTTTAAGCGGAAACAATTTTACTGAACACAACGCTTTTGAAGTGAGTAATACTGACACTGACATCGTTAAAAATTTTGCTAGTAGCTTCTGATAAATTTCCAGCTTCCAACCCAAAATTTGTTCCAAACGAATGCCCACATATAGTTGAATCTGTTACGAGGAGCAAGCCCGGCACTTGATGGTCGAAACGCTAAATCAAAAATCCCTTAGGGATTAAATCCCAAAAGTCGAACTAGACTTTTGAGGCTTGCGATCGGTCGAAGTCGAACAAGGGAGAATGGAGAGAATTCGTTACGATTTTCTGTTTAGTTACATGTTATAATGATATCCTATACCATAATATATATTAAAAAGAGGTTTTCTAATTAAATGGAAATTCTAATTAATTTGGCGAGACAAAAAGATTTCTCGGTTAACCAATGCACCAAAACTGACAAGGCAACCAACGACCCGACGAGACGGTGTCAATGGTGTCACTTTTGTGACACAACCAACGAGCAAAAACGTTGACATGAGCCTTATTAACATGTTTTCATTATCAATGTTGTTCACAAAATATATGAGAATTATTATCCTCTAACTTTTAGTGGAGTACTGGATTGTTATCACAAATGTATGGGTAAAAATGAGATGATACGTGCCAATTTTAAGCCCCTGCATTCAAGAAATAATTTATATTTGTTTTAACTTTTTGTAGTAAAATAAATTAGAAACAGTAAAAGAAATAGGTAAGGTGGTTGTTGCTTGTTTTATGAAAATGGTTGTGGCAGAAGGCTACCTAATGGAAAGTATGGCTTGTTGTGGGGGTCTAAAACAGTCAAAACAACCCCCCCACATGACAACTGTTATGTTTCATTGTTGTTAAATTTAGTTTTGTTTAAAACATCTACAATGGAAATTTTTTTAAATCTTTTTATAAGGCTTTTCACTATTACAAAAAGCTTTTGCATAGGTTGAATACTTTTGGAGTGAAAAGCTTTTTTTCAATAGGTTGAAGATCTTCAAGTCTTTGTAAGATTTTAACACTCTCTCTCTTTTTTGTTTTGCTATTAAAAAATATTAAAAAGACTTTTTTTAAACTTATACCATTAGAGTAATAAGTTAATGGAAATCTTTTTATAAAAAGCTTTTAATAAATAGCTTTACCATTATTGATGCTCTTAGTAATGTGGGTTGTTTGGTGTACATTTTTAAAATAAAGTATATATGGAAATCATCATATATAGGAAGATTTATATATATCTCTAACTTATGGAATATTGGGATATTAAATCCATTTTTTTTCCTTTTAAAATACAAGATTTCAATGCATAAATACAATACTTTTAAAGCATTTTTTTGTGAATATATCTAATTATACCCTATTAATTAGGTATATATGGAAATCACCTTATATATGTTGAATGATAAATTAACAAAAGTTACGGTAAATTTGTCACATGTTTTTAAAAATAGATTATGTGTTTAAAATGACCATTTTACGAAAACATGTCTTTATTCGGTTTTTTTAAACTGTATTTAGTCTCTCGAATACGGTAATAATCACTATTATACCAAACATCTTTTATTCATTATTTTACTTATACAAACTCTAAAATCAAATGATTTTTTTGAAACACAATCCCCAACCCCTTCTAAGTTTCTTTCAAACTAGAACTAATTCTTAAAGGAATTTTAATTTATGATTTATAAACAAAATTTGTGTTTAATGGCTTCATTTTGCGTTGCCCGTATTTCAAAGGAGTTTCATTTTTTTATAATTTGTAGTTGTATTGAAACCTTGTCATTTCAATATATTGAGTTAGACTGAACGACCCACGACACTATTTTTGTTGACTTATTGACTTTTAGGTGAAAAAATATATTTATATAAAAATGATACAAATTATTTTGTTCGTAATAACAATTTAATTTTGCGCTATCCGTATTTCAAATGAGTATCACTTTTTATTTATTCCTATATAAAATAATAACAACATCCCTTCCTACTTTAATATATTCAGACTTTGAAATGACTGTATTATCTTTCTTTTTTATTCATTAATTTAAACATTTCCACCTAATATACCTATAATACTCTTAATGAATTAATTTACAGCATGAATCCATCAACCATTAAAATAACCGTATTACACCCTTTTAGATCAATTACTTTTACATCCACCACCACGCCACCACCGCCGCCCACCCGTCGCCACCAACGCCGTCGCTGCCGCCTGTCTCCGCCGCCGCCACCCATCGCCACCACCACCGCCTCCACCACACCGCCGCCATTACCATCATTGCCGTCACATCGCGCAGACATGCGTCTAGTATATATATATGACAATGCTATTTGTTGTTGACTTTTATGGAAGAAAAAAAAAACTTTACACAAGATCATACAAAGTATTTTGTTAATACAAGATAACAATTTGATTTACTTTTTCTGGTTGACAAATTCCATTTTACATATGCTCTAATTTATATTACTAGATCTATGTTTATGTGCCAATACCTTGATAGAAGGATTGGTATCAGAGTCTTTTAATGATGGCTTGATTCGGGTTCAAGTCTGAGCAAGCACCGAATTTTACCATTAATTCGTCGTCGTGTATACGGACGGACAGGTTTATGGGATTTTCCCAGATCGTGAGACTAACGGGTTTGAGCTCCGTTCGGCTGGGTTGGGCCAGCTGGCGGTAGGTTTTAGTCATCGGGTTATCCCGGACGGAGTTCGCTATAAATTATTTAGTTGGCCGTTAAAAAAAAATCTATGTTTATGTTTAGGACTCCGACAGTTACTTATAATACATTTTTTAAATACTAGCTAATCAACCCGCGTATTACGCGGACAACTTTAAAAAAAAATGTTAAAGACAATATTTATAATATATAATCTATATCTATACTACATTATAAAGCATTTAGTCTCTTTTTTTTTCAACTAAGAAGTTTATAACCCAAAATGTTCATCTTTTTTATTCACTATTTTAAACATCTCCACTTGAAATACTTATAATACCTACTTAAAATACCTATAATACCCTTAATGAAATTAATTTACAACATCAAACCTTAACTCCTAAAATAACTACACTACCCCTTTTACATCAATAACCTACACTACTCGTCGTCGTCGTCGCTGCCGCTACGAGTCGTCGTTGCTGCCACCACCACCACCACCACCACCCGTCGTCGCAGTCACTGCCGCCGTTTTGCACGGATACTCCTCTAGTACTATAAAAATAATTTACCCCTCATCTTTTTCAACAATAAGAAATTGAAATACCCTTAATACCCCTATTTATAATCTATAATACTCTATCAATATTTAAAATATCTATAATACCTCTATTAATTTATTACTTATATTTTCCTTATACTTTAGTCAAATTTCTTTTTATATATAACTAACTTATTTAATTACCAATTTAATTTTTTATAAACTATATTTTATAATTCTTAATTATGAAAAACAATAAT
>JAOXNX010000032.1:11546118-11568878 GCA_028566075.1 Solidago caesia
AAAACCGGCCTCTCGACCGCGAACCGGTCCGACCGGTCGAACCGGCCGGTCCGGTCCGGTTTTTAAAACATTGCTTTAAGACACACCATTTATTTAAACTTACAGTTTTAAATAATAATAATAATAATAATAATAAACCACTTGAGCTAGCTCAAGTGGCCAGCCACCACCTACAAAGTCTGAACCCCATCATGTGATGTCTTTAAGTGCCACAAGTTCTATCCCGTTTGCAAACATGTGTAACGCCCAAAAAATTTCGACCATTTAAATATATATATATATATATATGGGGAGGTGAATATAAGGTCGTTCCATACCTAAGCTTAGGTATGGAACCCTCACGTTTTTGTTTTTTAATCCATAAAATTCATGGGCCCAGTTCATTTATTTATTATACAACAAATATTAAAAAATTGTTATGTGAGAGGTTCCATACATAAGCTTAGGTATGGAACAACCTTATATTCACTTTTGCCTATGTATATATATATATGACAAAAGTGAATATGGAGTTGCCCATATCTAAGCTTAGATGTGGAACCTCTCACAAAATAATTTTTTAATATTTGTTTTCGAAATTATAAATGATATGGGCCCCATGTTTTTTATAGATTAAAATAATATGATGTGAGAGGTTTCACATCTAAGCTTAGATATGTGACAACCTCATATTCACCTTCTCCTATATATATATTCTATTATAAACTCATGTATATTCTATACATTATTTTATAAGATATTAAAATAATTAAAACCTATATTAACAACATAAAACACACATCTACCATCTATCAACATATGTAAAAGGGTCATAGATTATTTATAAAAAAAAAACAAAGACCGTTAGATGAGTTTATTTTTTTTATTTGTAGCCTTTGGATTAATTTTTTTTTTTTATAAATCAACGACCGTTAGATGAATTTCTTTTTTTATTTGTAGCCTTTGAATAAAAATGCTTTGAACTAAATTGATGATATCATAGATCAAAATACAAAATTCCAAAAGTCACATTTATATTTAATGCAACTATTTTAAGTAAAGTAAATTAAAATAATATTAAGTATAAAATAAACAACTCTTTTAGTAAAAGTTTAAATAATAATGTCAAATATAAAGTATGATGACCTAGATGATAAATGAATTTGTGGTTTTGTTAAATGATAATTCAAAAATTGGTCATTAATATATTATTAAATGTCATAAATTATAACACACAAGATTAAATATGGTTGATAACTTGAAGAAAATATTAATAATGTAGTTTGTATGTGCGTTACAACATTTACTTTGAAAACAATTAAGAACACACTGAATTGAATAATACCAACATAATACCAATGGAACGCAGCAAAATTAAATATCTTTCGTTAGCGGTGTTCAATAATTGTTCGTTATACATAAAAAAGTTTTTTTTTTAAAGGTCATAAAAAAGTTTATTTAATTGCATAGGTAGTATTTGAAAATAATATTTTTATAATTAAAAAATTTAAAATACATTTGCTACCCATTACAAGTTAAGTGTTAGATTTTTATTTTTGTTTCTTTTAAATAATGTTCACTTTTGAGAAAAACATGTTAAATTAACTATACTGCTGTATTTTCATTTCTTTTTAACTATAATACCATAATATTTTTTTCACACAAATACATTTTAAATGTCTTTGCAAAAAATAATGATAAAGTTGTCATCAAATAAATATGTATATAGTATAACGATTATATATTTATATAACTGCGTGTCATTTTAAGTATAGACACTTATTTTGAGACAGTTAGGGTAAATATTTAATGACTTTCGCCATTGTAATGTAAATCTTATTGCGAATGTCATGTTTCTTTATTATATATGTATATATATTAATTTAAAGTTAGTATTTTGATATTTGATTTTGTACAACTAAGAAGATAATATGTTTTTTAAAAATTTTATTATTACATTAATTAAATATGTTTTATCTATTTTTAATTTAACATCATCATTATATAAAGATATAACAAATATATCCTACGAATCATATAATAAAAGTTATTTTCAAATAATAATATCATCATTTTTTAGTAGATAGTATCTATATTTAATTTTACACCGTCATTATACAAAGATATAACATGTCTTATCTATGATTACTAACTATATAATTATGAAAATTTAATATATTTATCTCGTTTATTACATGGAAAAGTAATTTAGTTATATATAAATTGTCTTTTTTGAAAGAGATATTTTTTTTTTTGAAAAATAAATAAATAAATTAAATAAATAAAAAAAAAAAGAAGATATTTGGCTTGCTTTTACTTTGCGTTATTGCTTCTTTCTATTGGTCCATCCCTTATGCTATCTCACGCGCGTCCGTGCTTTACAAACATTCTGACTTTTATGCTAACTTTGCTTTACAACCCCTAACCTATCATTGTATGTCACCTAGACCCCTAACTTTTATGGCTCTATGCTCCTCAATGATGCTTTGACTTTGTGAGCTTTTAACTTGAATATATATATAGGAAAAAGTGAAGATATGGTTGTCATGTATTCAAGCTAGGTATAGAACTCCCTCACATATCAATTTTTTAATATTTATTGTATAATAAATAAATGACCTCAGCCCCATGAATTTTATGGATTAAAAAACTAAGATTTGAGGGGGTTCTATACCTAAGCTAGGTACATGACAACCTCATACTCTTCATCCATATATATATATATAGGGGTGACTTATTCCGAGAACCTTAAAAAAAATAATGCGAAAATCATTCTTAGTCACACATTTTTCTTCCATTTCTTTCGTTCACTTACACATGTGTAAGTGCGCAGTGACATTTTCGTAAATAGTAACTCCTTTCATTACTTACACATATGTAAACTAGTGTATTTGATTTTGAATAATACCGTTTTACACATGTGTAAGAACCTTACACATGTGTAAATTGGCGTCACTTTCACATGTGTAAGATATGTGAAAGTAAATAAAAAGAGTCAATATTTACAAAAATGTTACCGCGTCATTTACACATGTGTAAGTGAACGGAAAAAATGGAAGAAAAATATGTGGCTGAAAATGATTCTCGCGTTCTTCTTTTTTAAAGGGTTCTTAAATAACCCTTCCTATATATATATATATAACTGCAGGGAAATTTGTTGCAGTCACATGAAAATCAAGAGATTGTGCACATTTATAAACATGTGTGTAGTTTGTTATGGCTTTATGCTCCTCAATGATGCTTTGACTTTGTGATCCTCTTAACTTGAATATATATATATGTGTGAGCTAATCATCCTTGCTGTTGATTGCAGGGATATTAGCTGCAGCCACATAAAAATCAAGGGGTTGTGTACATTATAAATATGTGAGTAATTTGTTTTTTAAATTTTTTTTTTTTGTAGTTGCAGTTCGCTGCAGATTTGATTTTCCCATATATATATATATATAGCCTTTTCTTATTTTTTAAACCTTTTTTTTGTAAAAATCGTGAAAACTCCTAAATTATGTGTTGGATCACATGTTTTTAAAGTTCATTCACATATGAAACGTTATAAAAGTTCATGTTGTAGAAGAAATTTTTCTTAAAAACCTTATATATAACCAAAATTATCTTTTACAACATAAATTTTTATAACATTTTACATGTGAATGAGCTTTAATAACATATGATCCAATACATAATTTAGGAGTTCTCACGGTTGTTGGAAAAAAAAAATATCTGCAAATAAGGGTCCAAAAGAAGGACGAGAACTGTGAAAACCATTATTTCCGTTTTTTTCGGTATATTTTTTTTATTTTGTATATATTTTTAATATTTTTTAAATAAAAACCCACACAAAAAAAAAGATTTTTTTTCTAATCCGAAGGCTGTGGGTTACATGTTGAAAACGGATGGATCCGGTACGGGCGTAACCCTTAGCCGAACGAACGTAGCTCTTCAGGGGGGGCTTGCCCTTATCGGGTGTAACCCTGAAGGGTATTTATAAAGGGGTGGGGGCTGAATGGATTTGGGAGTGGTTTGGATTTGATGGGAGGCGAGCCAGAGATGGTGGTGGTTGGATATGGTACGAGCGCCGCCTTTAGCCGCACGGGCTCGGATGAAAAGTGGGGAGAGAAGAGTTAGAGTTTGTTAGAGTTTGTGACTGTAGGAGTCGGAGCGAGAAAGAGAGTGAAAAGATTGGAAAAGAAATAAAAGTGAAAATGTAAATCAGTAAGTGTTTTTAAAAAAAGAGTATTTTTTTGTGGTTATCACCTTTGTTTTTAGTTCTCACAATAATCTTTTACTATATAAATATATATATATATATATATATATAGGTTACTATGCAAAGTTTCTTAAAGTGTGAAGTGTGCGAAGTAATAACATACATCTTAACTATTACTAACATACATCTTAGTTACTAAGGATGTTCAGCCATACATTTCTTTTCCTATGTCAGCAGTAACTAAGATGTATGTTTAGGTACTGTTAACATACAACTTAATTATTAATAACATACATCTTATAAGAGACTGCGATATAGCTTATCTCCATCATTCAGGACGGAGCCATGGCGGCTAAGGTTCCTATCAGTTAGATTACCCTATTACCAATCACCCCTATGACCTACCACCCCCTATGACCTATCACCCCCAGATACCTTTTATTAATACCCTGAAGAGCGGAGCCCGGTTCTAATCATAGTTTCAAGCTACGGCGGCGGCGGTAGTGCTAGGAAGAACCAGTAAAAGATGAAAATTAAACACTTCGGACGTTTTACACAATAAGAAACTTCGCACCATAATCTTCTTCTCTTTCTCTTTCTCTCTCTCTATATATGTATATATTCAAAAGAAAGTTAAATACTTTAGTATAATTCATTTGTTATACAAAAAATGTATTAACAAATTATATGTTCTTATATTTGCTTTTAACACTTAATGTTTATCTTCGAAGTATTTTATATTGTTTATATTTATGGTAATATTTGTTGTATGAATTTAATATATATTTAGACTCCCAAATTATAGTTTTTATCATTTATGTTTTGGTTTAGTATACTAAGACCAATGGGAATGAGGTTGGGTTGGCACGCCCCTTTGTCAGGATCCAACGTTCATTTTTTTATTTTTTTAATTTATATTTATATTAGTATTATATATGTGTGTGTGTGAGATGTAGGGGGGCATGTCCGTTCCTTCCATCACGTGACACAAAAACCAAGATTAACTTTACATGAAAAAGTACAAAAAAGGGAGGGGAAGGTGGGCTGGCACGCCCCCATTCCCATTGGTCTAACTGATAATTGAGTCATTATCAGCCCCCACGGACTGGTCCCATGACCAATATAAGGAGAAAGTAAATCACGTAGAACTATGATTAAAGATACATGGAGTGAGATTTGAACCACTAACACGATCATTAAATAGGTTGGGTTGGGTTACAACATATAAACATGACCACCAATTAACCCGCAACATTCCAACACAAACACGATATGATTGACACCCTTACTATTATGTACTTCACTCAAAATCAAAACGAATGCTTGTAGTTCACTTTTATCTTATGAAATCCTTTATACAATGGATATTATGATGCTCTTGACATTATCTTGTTTCTTGTTGTTGCTTGGAGAATTTCAGCCAAACTTTTAGGTCTGGTGAAAGGAGTTCAATATATATTGCATTGTTATATACTTACATTTTTCTAGTTTCTAATAAGTAATAACTTAATAGATAACATACAAATTTAAGGTCTTCATTGCCAGTAAGAAGAGATGTTAAAGTTCGAAATGCACATATTATATTATAGGTGAAGAGTTGCTATCATTATTTGACCAAAATAATTTTATGACAGTTTACAAACCTCAACAATTTAAAGAGACCATGAATACGACATATTTCCTGTTATAGCATATTTACAGTGGATGTCCAGTTATAAAAGAACTGAGCACTATATGCATAAAAAGGGTTGTATGGTGAATTTTGATAGGATAAGGGATTAAATATGATTGGTAGGATGAAAATGAGGGGCGTGAAAGTGAAAATTTAATAGAGCAATAATGTTTGGTTTCCCTACCAAAAGTGGTTCGTCCTGATGTGTCACATCTCCATTAACTAACATGCATGCGTTTTAAATGATGAGGTAAATTATGACCATATTGTTAGTAGCTTTTATTTTCTGTTAAAAAACAAGATACTCCATCCTACTATTTTGAAATGAAATTTATGTTATATCACATATCACATATAGATTCTTTTGTGTAATAGATAGATAGTAAATTAGATTTTTTTAAAAATATTATTTTTATTTTATTTTTGTATAATACATAGTATTTAGTGGGACTTGAGACCTTAAGGTCGTGGGTTCAAATCTTGATGTGAGCCAAATGTTCCCAAAAGTAGAGATAAGGGTTTTCCCAAAATGAGTTTCCTCTAAAATTGAAATTATGTATATGAAACGGCATCCCGTTAAAGTTGTGATTTTAAGATGATATGTATGAAGATATTTTAACATTATCGTCTCCTACAAAACATAAAGAAAATAAGCTAAAACATTTAAAGTATAACATTTTGATTATTTTGCTTATTACTAGAGGGGTATAAGCGCGATGCAGTGGCGAGGTGACAGCGGTGGTGACTGGTGGTGGCGGCGACTGGTAGTAGCGGCAATTATTGTAGGTAATTAATGTAAAGTTAATTGACGTAAATGAGATAGTGTAGGTATTTTAGGAGTTAAGAGATTTATAAGGCTATGAGGAGGGAGACACCCCCACATGGGGGCATTTTCCGTTATGTGGCGGTGCCATCCCAAAGGGATGCCCTTCCTTTTTGTGGGAGTGAAACATCCCTTTTGGAGGCATCTTTCTTTTTATTTATTTTTTATTTTACCACAATACATTTATATTATATCTATATATAAATACAATACTTTATTTATTAAAAGAAAACAAAACATACACACACTGTATTTCCTATATCATCATCCTCATCTCCCTCTCTCTCTTTTTATATATATATATATATATATGTATATTTATATTTATATATGCATATGTATATGTATATACCGTCAGAAACCACCACCACTACCAAACCGTTGAGCATCACACTTCACCCCACCACCGCCACCCTCCACTTCTGGTCTCCACCTTTGAAACCCACCAAGCCAAACACCTCCCTTTTTAACAAAAGTTTTGTTTGTTTGCTTCAAAGAGCCGTTGAACGGCTTGATTTTCTTGGAAAGGGGCGAGGGCGCGTGCCGGGCTCCTTTTATTTTTTCGTTTGCCGCCCTCCGGGGCAATGTTCTGGACGGAAGTGAGGCGGCGTTAGGCTCACTTCCGCCACACTCCTCATAGTCTAAGGGAAACTTAATAAGATGGAAGGAGATAAAGAGGCCTAAATTAATTAATCTAAAAACAAACCTAATCATAAGATTACGACATCTGTTCCAATATGGAAAGCCAAAATTTCTGTTAAAGTAATTCCTAATATACCCCTGCCAAAGTATCAAACATATTAGTTTTGTTAATTTAGTTTCGTTGCGAAACTTTTCTTCTTTAGCCAACGATGACTCTGACAAAAACCTTTGCTTTTCATTTCTATTTCACTTCCACTTATATAATACATGTACACCTTTTTTTTTTAATATATACATTCTCTTATGCTATTTAATATTTATTTATAAAACATATTCAAAAGATGCCTTGTTGTAACATTCCAACAAGGCCGAATACATGGAATGTCTAGAAAAACACAGCTTGACATGAAAATTACATAGAGCAATACTATATGATTAAGATTTAAGCAAAGTTTGCACAACACATTTTACAACCAAAAGGGAACATCTAACAGTTTACAATGCAACTAATGCAATTGTCAACACAATTGTTTATCCCAAAAGGGATCATGCGGACCAGTAGACTGGCGCGAATAAAAGTCAATCATGGTGGCGCCAACAAAGGTACGTATATCCCTGAACCTAGCTAACAAAAGATGCGCGGCGTCCTTGATCCAGTCTAGCTCTAGCATCCAATCATCCATTGTTCCTCTGATTCGCTTGGTTACCTGAAAAGTGTACTAAATCAAGTCAACACTAGGTTGGTGAGTTCGTAGGTTTAAGTTCACAAGATCACCTTCACCTAAGCACTTCAATACAATTTCACAATACAAAGCCACAAAGATTCACTTACAGTAAACTCGCATATAATGTCGTACAAGAATATCACATAAGTTGTCAAAGATCAAATTTACAAACACAACCACAAGCAACACAATACACAATAAATAAACAATTCATATCGAATCACATTTAACCTCTAGTAGATCGTATTCCCGAAAGAATACTTAACTAGCATTTCCAGTAGATCGTAACCTCAATAGGGTACTTAACTAGCATTTCTAGTAGATTCACAACTAGCATTCTAATAGATTCACAACTAGCATCACGAGTACACTTTCCACCCCCAATATCCACATAATAGGGGCTATGAAAATACCTGAGACAAGCAATACAAACCCTGATGATAAACGAAAGTAAGTCAAAGCTCACGGTAGCCAAAACCTACATCACATATATCATATTAACACAAAGTGCCCCAAATGACAAGGTTTAACTAGCTATGTTGTACCCCAATCACTAGCTATGAACATTAAAATGATAAGTCAACGTATGATTTTCTTAATTTAATGTCATATACATATGAATAATTAAAATTTAATACGGGCATAGCGTTTTCAAATTTTTTTTCTTCCTTACTTAAGTTTTAAAATCTTTTTAAAGAAATCATATGAATTTCACACCATTTATGCAAACTTATAGGAGCAAGTATAAAAGATACCCGCACGATGTAACGAGATTAACACATCACTTTTGATTTTTAATTATATTTGGTGTTTTTTTTAATAATATCTCGTGTTTACTATAGGCTCGTTATCGATGATCATAGAAGAGAGTGAGAAAATATAACATTTAAAAACTCAATTGAAACTTCATGTTTTGTTATATAATAAATATTAAATTATACCATATAACATTTAAAATGTTTTATATGTTTTAAATTAGTAATAATTTAAGTTATGTTATATACTAATTAAAAGGTTTTCACTATTAATTAAGAATTAAAATGTTATAAGTTGATTATTAATGTTTTCATTAAAAATAATGGAAAGTTTAACCCAATATTTATTAAAGGTTTAAGTTGTTAGGGTAATTTCGACTTTTTAAATCTTTTAAGTTTAAAAGATACTATAAATAAAAACCCTATAAATTTTTTATAATCTATACTACTATATAAAACATCAACCCCCTTCTTAAATTACAACTTTGGACTACCCAAAATACGCATCTCCTTTATTTATTATTTCAAAATCTCCACTTGATATACCTATAATATCCTTAATGAAATTTATTTACAACATTTACCTCTTAACTCCTAAAATAACTACACTACCCTATTTTCAATAACGTTTACATCAATAGCCTACACTACTCGCCGCCGCCACCATCACCACCCGTTGCCGCCACCACCACACCGCCGCCACCACCATCACCGCCGCATCATGCAGACATTCGTCTAGTATATTATAGATGTATAGACATTACAAAAGTTTAACAATCAGTATAATTTAATGAAATACTAGACAAATGCCCGCGCGATGCGGCGACAGCGGTGTTAGCGACGACGAGTAGTGTAGGCTATTGATGTAAAGGTTATTGATGTAAAAGGGTAATGTAGTTATGTTAGGAGTTAAGGGACATAGTTGTAAATTAATTTTGAAGGGTATTATATATAGGTATATCAAATGGAGATTTTAAAATAATAAATAAAAAAATGATATTTTGGATAGTTTAAAGTTGTAATTTGAGGAGAAAAAAAGAGTTGATGCTTTATATAGTAGTATAGATATTAATCCTTGAAAGTTACTTATATATTTTAATGCTTGAAAGGTTTGAAATCACCAAAATGGATTTATAAGTGGACTGTATTTTAGAAAAGTTAATAGGAAGTTTGATAAAGGAAAAAAAAAGTGCTATAGTTAAGCGTTTAAATATATATATATTGTTGATTTTAATTAAAATAGAGTTTATAATTGGATTGTAAATATTTCAATTTGGTTTTTTTATTCCAAAAAAAAAAGTTTGGATTATCATCTAATAAAATTAGTTATTATTATATTTATTTATAACTTAAAAGTATTTTTTATTTTAGATTTGTGACATAAGAAAATATGGATTAGATAAATTTGAGCTTTTTTATTGGTTAATAAGTGGTTAGGTAACCTTTTTTAGTATATATAAAAGATTATTCGTTAGATATTATGCAAATTTAAAAGGAAAATAAAAACATAAAATGATTATATTATTAGATCTCTTATATATATAGCAAGTGTTTTTTTTTAAATCATGAGGTGTCATACTCGCTTTGCGAAAGAGTCAGAGCAGATGAGCCTCGCCACTATGATATCTTTTAAAAAAAAAACAGGGATTGAACTTGTGGTCTCCAGAGAGTTTCACCCTTTTGAAAACACATGTCCGACCAATTGACCATCACCTTAATGGTTATTTATATAGCAACTTTTTGTAATTTATGGGGATTTTTAGTAATTATCAAAGAAGATAGACTCCAAGACTCCAAGGTCCTTATGTAAACTTAGGTATAATATTTTTTTATTATTATTCATTTAAGTTTGTTAATTGATAGTAAAAATAAGATAATATTAAAGAAATATTGTTTTTAAAGAAAAATCAAGAGTCATTCCTCACATATTCTATCAGAAGCCTATTTGAATGATTATATTGTAAATCCGGCAAGAGATTAATTACCATATGTCTATCAACTAATACCATGTATAAAAGTGGTTTGTGATGGGGAGGAGGTGGTGGGGTGTGTGATGCAGGGATATGTGGTGGTGGGGTGTGTGATGCAAGGATATGTGGTGGTGGTCACGCCCTTGTTGAAGAGGTGGTAGGTTTATTTGCTTATTATTATTTTTAATTGAATATTGTAGATATAGTGGTGTATTAGAACAACTACATGGATGTCAGCGCAATACGGCGACGAAGGTGGTGGCGGCGGCGACTGGTGGTGGTAGTGGTGACTGGTGGTGGCGGCGGCGGCGAGTAGTGTATGTAATTGATATAAAAGTAATTTATGTAAAGGGGATAGTGTAGTTATTTTAGGAGTTAACAGATATATTATGTAAATTAATAGAGGTATTATAAGTATATCAAGTGGAAATGTTTAAACTAGTAAATAAAAGTGATGGCAATTTAGATAGATCAAATCATTTTTTGAGAAATAAGAGAAATACTTTATATAATATTATAGATATGTAAATTAAATAAATGTGAGTCTAACTTTAGATACGGGTTAGAGGGGAAAAAAAAGGTAATGTATTGAGAAAGTAATATAGTGTGATGAGTTGAAAATGATCTTAGGAATAAGTTAACATAATTCTTCCTAAAAAATAACCTAATAATTCTTCAAACAACTCAATTATATGACAAGTGTAATCTACTAATTTTCTCTCCAAATTTAATTCTTTGATTTTACCAAGTGTTATGATCAAATTGTTAGGAATATTATTAGGCTGATTTTTTAGAAGAATATATCATTTTCCTATAATTATTATTGTATGCATTTAGCTTGTAGCACAATTAAAAGTAAAATTCATATAAAATTAATTTGTTTTTTGGAATGTTAATAGATTATATAATAATTAAATTAAATCTCTAATTTATATATTTGATTAAACATTTTGTATAGCAAACGAATCAATCTACTAATAAGTAAGTAAGTAACACCTAATGCCGTCTTCTATGGGTTTTGGGTCTCAATACCACAATGGTGTATGGGGAAGGTTGAAATGTAGACAACTTTACCCCTACGTAAGGTAGAGAGGTTGCTTTCAGGTTCTATCTAGGATAAAAAAAAAAAAGGACACCCGGCCTTGCAAGGCATGAGGATAGAACCCTTAATTTCTATCTAATTTACCCTCATGATTTTTTTCCCTTTTTTTGTAAGACATAATTATTTTTTAAATATTGAAATACAAAGGCCGAGCGAACCATTTTTGAAAATAAGTTTGAGAAAATAAAAATTTTGATTATCAACTTGAATTGAAATTTAGAATAAAAAATAGAGACACGTTAAAATAAAAAAGTGAAGATTTGCTAGGGATTTAACAACTTTGCGTAATTTTTAACAACTTGCAATTTAGACATTTCAATTGATGAAATATTTATTAGAACAATAAAACTGATTAAATACAAATATAAATACGACATCATAAAATATTTTTTAAACATAGAATTGACTTAAAAAAGTGATTATGATAATGCCACGTAAACTTTTAAAAAAAAATAGATGATGTTATTAAAATTCTTTTTTATTTTGTATAGAAATATTGATTAATTTATTTTTCGGAAATAAAATTGACATAGCATTGCTGACACTATCGGTCACATGTTTGTCAACACTGTTCCAAAACAAACTATAATATTTTAACTAAATGAAGAACATTGTCTCTCATATGTCTAGATTCTTTAAGCATGTTTATTAATTTATTTTTGAATATAATAATAATAATCTAAGAATAATTGATTACGATCACAAATAAACAAAGATTTATGTAACCTCCAGTTTGAGATTTAATTAACACGTTATTATATTATTATATTAAGTCGATATATTACAAATGAACTACTAGAATTACGTGTCAGAATACCTAACTTCTCTTTCGTCAAAAAAAATACTATTTTATTTTTAAAGATAAATTTAGGCTCAGCGGCATGCTTGTTCATATACCTAATCATAAGGGAAACTCATCCTAGATTCATGTCTCAATTTTGGAAACATTTTGTTCATATCATGATTTGAACTCAAGACTTCTATGTCTTAAGTCTCTCATAGTCTCATATACCAATCCATCTACCGATAGCTGGTAGGAAAATACTTATAAAAAAAAACTAATAACCTTTTGTTAACATAATACTGTGGCATAATGGAGTAATTTACAATGACTAAAGAGGGTTGAAACACTGAAATGACACGTAAGATTACCTTTGAATGACACGTGTTATGTTGGTTCCACCAATTTTATCTCCACCACATTCTTTACAATATTTGAAAGATAATTAGTATTATCAAATCATGAATGTCAAATCGTGTCATCGGAGCTCAAAATTATCAAGTCCATTAATAATAGAGTGGTGATAATAGTATCATAAAAATTGATAAATTTACCATAAAGTACAAACTATATAGCATACCGTACAAATGTTTAATGCATAATTGTGGTAAATTTATCAATCTTTGTGGTACGAATATCACCATCCTTAATAATAACTTTGATTTTTATTGTTTGAATATCTATTATCGAGTCAAGTCGATCCAAACTTGAAAGTGTCGAGTTGAACTGTAAAAGTAAGGCTCAATCGAGGTTGAGTTTTGAGCTCCGAGTTTCATCATTGATTCAACTTAAACTTGAAAATGTTGCAGGTCACATGTTCGAAACTTGCCAAAGGCAAGTGAAGAAACTATATCTTGTGATCCATGTGTGAGGATGGTGCTTCATCGAGCATGAATTCTATGCGGTGTGCACTCTGGGTATCAAAAGGTGTAACAACCCATAACCGTACCAGATACTGTCCGCTTTGGAACAACCCACGCCACAACGGACGCCACTGCCCTCACGGTTTTCAAAACGCGTCTGATAGGGAATGTATCCAGCCCCTTATAAGGAAGTATTCGTTCTCCTTCCCAACCGATGTGGGATGTTACAATCCACCCCTCCTTGGGGGACCAGCGTCCTCGTTGGCACACCGGCCCGACCCTGGCTCTGATACCATATGTAACAGCCCATAATCGTACCAGATACTGTCTGCTTTGGAACAGACCACGCCACAACAGACGCCACTGCCCTCACGGTTTTCAAAACGCGTCTGATAGGGAAGATATCCAGCCCCTTATAAGGAAGCCTTCGTTTTCCTTCCCAACCGATGTGGGATGTTACAAAACGGTAAATGGGACCAGAAGGTTCCCACCTATTTACCTTTCTTCTTTTTCCCCCATATTTGCGGTGCTAATTTATAATTACAACATATTGATATTTATAATTAATAAAAATAAAACTTATTTATTCTAATTCATAAGAAATGTTAAATTAATAAATAATAATAATAATAATAATAATAATATATGTTTCTCGCTTATAAATTTTTTTTTGAACGGCAAATTTGGACTCAACGACATTGCCTCTTCATATACCCAACTCTAATTCAAAGAAAATCCATTCTAAGAAAACCCCTGTCTTCAGTCCTGAGAGCAATTTGATCATACCAGAATTTGAACCCAAGACTTTTGAGTCTCATTTCCCTAAGTACCAATCCATCAATTGATGGTTGGTTTCCAGCTTATAATTTAACCATACTTATTATTTAATTATTTATCCATCTACTAACCTAACTAAACATGGTTGAAAATTTTAAAACGACACAAACCATGTTTCACCATCATGACGATAGTTTATGTAACATCATTAACAATATCAAAAATAATATTAGATATTGACCAATATTTTTAGAATACATGTCTCTCACAATTAAGCTACCATTGGAGAGATCAAATGCATGTGAGAAAACATGGTAAAATAAAGGGTAAATGGGTGAGAACCCTCTGGTCTCATGTACCGTCTTGGTACCCAGAGCGTACACCGCATATAACTCATGTTCAGTGACTCACCATCCTCACATATAAATCACAAGATATAGTTTCTTCACTTGCCTTTGACAAATTTTGAACCTGTAACTTGCAACATTCATTTATAAACCCATATGATCACATGGTGACGGTATCAGTTGGGTACATGTTCAAATAGAATATATAATCAATAAATACGGGGTATTAAGAGTTAAGACTCTAAATATAAAATGCATTAAATATATGAAAAAGTTTTACATGTACATACACAACCCCTATATTTACCGACTATAATTCTCAATATCATGATCATCATCATCATCATCCACTGTCACTTTAGTACTATAAAAACATATTCAGTCATTCAACTTTAAACAACTTTCTCAAAATCCTAGTAACATCCCATCTTTCAAAAAGCCAACATTTCAACTTTAAAACAACCACAATTTCATCATCTTTTCATATTCCTAAATTCCATTATTTTCTTCAAGTAAAAAGTGTTTGTGAGCTGCTTTCCACTTACCCATAAAAAAAGACATTATTAAGTGGCCTTTTTTTGGATTCTTGCAGAATTTGGTTTTCTTTCTTGCGATCAGATTTCATATTTTTTTAAACAAATATATACATACATATACGTATACATACACACACACACACACTCTCTTCTCTCTCTACTGTTTTTGCTTGTTTTCATATGTACAAGAAAACAAAACACACACATACACAGAGATATCAAAAGGGTTTTTGTATTTGATCTTGATGAAGATGAAAGTTGAGTAATTTGTCTTCATTTGTTAGTTTTCTGAACTTGATTCTATACGTATCACACATCTGTATCTATCATTGACACATGTTGTAATGCACTTGCCACGATTTATATGTATCTTTCTATTAAACTCCACTTCATATTTTTCATTTTCTTGATATAAAGTTTCAATCTTTATGAGTTTAATGATCATGGGTATGTTTGATGTGAGGTTTTTAGAGCTAATTGCAAGTGGGTTTAATTTCACATTGGTTGTACTATCTGTTTTGATTGTTTTTGGGAAGAAGATTCGGGTTTATGTTGATCGTAATCGGGTTTTCCGAAAAGAAGATGTTGATGAAATTGGGAGTACTAATAGGGTTTCTTTGATCAGAGAAAATGGCGGCGGTGGTGGTGGACTTGAAGCCGAGTTTCTCGATGTCGAAATTGGTAAACTTTATAAAGCATCAGTTTATTGTTGCTTTTATGTTTTGCTTATACAAACTGTGGTTTTATGTTATGATAGTGTTTGTTTGATTACAAATTCTGCACACTATCATAACATAAGTTTAGAATCTTTGTTGTTCCCTGCATCACAGTTTTTCGCTTGGTTCGTTTTGAGTTTTTCGACACTTAGTTGTAAGGCTAAAACCCTAGAAAGATATCCATTTGTTATGAGGGTATGGTGGATTGTATCTTTTATGCTCAGTTTATGCACCCTTTATGTTAATGGGAAGGAAATCGCGATCCAAGGGTTAGAATCTTTGAAAAGTTCACATCTTTTAGCGAATCTTGCAGTAACCCCAGTTTTAGGTTTTTTATGGTTTGTTGGTTTGAGGGGTATTACTGGGATTTATGTAGTTAGGGGTTCTGATCTTCAAGACCCGTTGTTGGTTGATGAAGATGAAGAAGATGCAGGGTGTTTGAAAGTGACACCGTATAGTGATGCTGGCCTTTTTAGTTTAGCTACACTATCGTGGTTAAACTCGATTCTTTCAATAGGTGTAAAAAGACCTCTCGAGCTTAGAGACATCCCACTTCTTGCTCCCGAAGATCGTTCTAAGTTTAACTACAAGATTTTAAATTCAAATTGGGAACGGCTAAAAGCTGAAAATCGACCTTCTTTAGCTTGGGCTCTTTTAAGGTCGTTTTGGAAAGAGGCTGCCAAAAATGCGGTATTTGCAAGTTCGTACACGCTTGTATCATATGTTGGGCCGTATATGATAACCGATTTTGTTGATTACTTGGGCGGAATTGAGCATTACCCTCACGAAGGATACATTCTTGCTGGTGTGTTTTTTGTGGCCAAGTTAATAGAAACTTTAACGACCCGCCAATGGTATTTAGGAGTCGATATTTTAGGAATGCATGTGAGATCGGCTCTCACTGCCATGGTTTACCAAAAGGGTTTAAGACTCTCGAGTTTAGCTAGGCAAAGCCACACCAGTGGCGAAATCGTAAATTACATGGCAGTTGATGTACAAAGGGTTGGTGATTATGCGTGGTATCTCCATGACATATGGATGTTACCAATGCAAATCGTTCTTGCTTTAGCGATTCTTTATAAAAGTGTCGGGGTTGCGTGCATTGCAACTTTATTGGCCACTATTTTGTCTATAGTCATAACGATTCCTTTAGCAAGAGTCCAAGAGCTTTATCAAGATAAATTGATGGCTGCTAAAGATGACCGAATGAGAAAAACTTCTGAGTGTCTTAGAAATATGAGGATATTAAAATCACAAGCTTGGGAAAATCGGTATAAAGTGAGATTGGAAGAAATGAGAAGTGTTGAATTTAAGTGGCTCAAAAAGGCGTTATATTCACAGGCATTTATCACTTTCTTCTTCTGGAGCTCACCAATTTTTGTAGCAGCAGTTACATTCGGGACTTCAATCTTGATTGGTAATCAACTCACCGCGGGAGGGGTACTCTCGGCATTAGCCACTTTTAGAATTCTTCAAGAACCTTTGAGGAATTTTCCTGATTTGGTTTCGATGATGGCTCAGACAAAAGTTTCACTTGATAGAATCACAGGGTTTTTACTGGAGGAAGAGTTACAAGAAGATGCAACAATTGTATTGCCACGTGGCATGTCAGACGTGGCGATAGAAGTCAAAGATGGAGAGTTCCAGTGGGACGCATCTTCTTCAAGGCCGACATTGTCTAATATCCAAATGAAAGTCAAGAAAGGGATGCGTGTAGCAGTTTGTGGCAGTGTCGGGTCTGGTAAATCGAGCTTTCTTTCTTGTATACTTGGTGAAATCCCGAAAATTTCTGGTGAAGTAAGTCCCAACTTCAGATGTTTTATTTTTAATTTTGTAGGGGGTGTTTTGGTTTCCTTTTGCATACTAGCTGCAACAAAACTGATTATGCACGGGTAAAATAATATTTGAGACTTTCACAAACCGTCCCCTTTATTTTCACAACAATGTCCTTTGGTCATTTTATCCGGTGCAAACTGCAAGAAAATGCAATGTCTATTTACATTTTACCAATATATGCAACATACCTTTTTTTAGCATTCAGTGAGTATTTCTTACCATCTTATGCAATTTGTTTCATTAAATGGTTAAGATATGGTAAGTGTGTTTCATCAAATGGGTAACAAAAATGGTAAGTATATTGCTCTAAATGGTTAAAATTTGCAGTTTATGCAAATACACGGTTAATAGCATGTTGCATTTTGTCTCTTTATCTATTCGCCAAAGATTCATATATCTGATTATCTAATTATTACAATTTCAAATAACAAAAGTAGATCCAAAGGCTTTTTTTAATCCCATTTTATTGCAGTTGATCATCTGATTTTGATTATTCAGTGTAACTTAACTTATTTTCTCTTCATGGGTTTTCTGTTGTGGTTTAGGTTCGAATCTGTGGGTCTGCAGCTTATGTATCTCAGTCAGCATGGATACAATCAGGAAATATTGAAGAAAATGTTTTATTTGGTAATCCAATGGACAAGGCAAAATACAAGAGAATACTTAATGCATGTTCTTTAAAAAAAGATTTAGAGCTTTTTTCACATGGTGATCAAACCATTATTGGTGATCGTGGTATAAATTTGAGTGGTGGCCAGAAACAAAGGGTTCAGCTAGCAAGGGCGCTTTATCAAGATGCTGATATTTATCTACTTGATGATCCATTCAGTGCTGTGGATGCACACACTGGATCAGAACTCTTTAAGGTTAGAATTTGTATTGGTAGTTTACATGTTACTGAAAGGTTTATTACTTTTTGATTATTTTAACATAAAGTATTTTGTTTTCTCTTTCAGGAGTACATAATGACGGCATTAGCTACTAAAACGGTAGTTTTTGTAACACACCAAATCGAATTTTTGCCAGCTGCTGACTTGATTCTGGTAAAATCTTTTGTTTCTTTCGTTTGACAGATTTGGCAAACATGCATGGGTGAGAGTTAAGAAATGTTGAAATTTTTGAAAGCAAATACTCTATTCAAGTATAGGGAACAATAATGGTCTTTAAGCAGAAAAGGTTAAAAAGCAGAAAGTATCATTACAATTAAATTGGTGGAATTTATTTACTTATGAATGGGTGGGTTCAATTTTGTTTGATCTCTAACGGGTCAAATAAAAAGATTAGTAAACAATAGGAGCACGGAAAATGGGTCCAAATGTATTTTTAATTCGTTAAACCTTCTAAATCGTTCTATTTAGAAAGATTAGATCATTAATGTTGGAAATGATATACAGCTCAAGTGCTAAACGATGTTGCTAAATTCAACAAATTGTACACACTAGTCCTTGTTTATAACTATAAACAGTAATGTCATGTGATTATTGTTGTCATTTTTCGTATTGCAGGTTCTTAAAGAAGGTCAAATCATTCAAGCTGGTAAATACGAAGAACTTCTGCAAGCAGGAACTGACTTAAACGCGTTAGTTTCAGCTCACCAAGAAGCAATTGATGCTATGGATATCTATAATCACTCAGATGATGAGTCAGATGATAACAATGGTTTGATTAAGAATTGTGAGTCAGTTGGAAGCAGTATGGATTCAACCACAAAAGTTCCAAACGAAAAAGCATCCATTTCAGATCGTAAAGCCATAAAAGAGAAAAAGAAAGCAAAACGCTCACGAAAAAAGCAACTGGTTCAAGAAGAGGAAAGGGAGCGTGGGAAAATTAGCATGAAAATTTACCTCTCGTACATGGCTGCAGCATATAAGGGTTTACTGATTCCACCTATTATTATTGCCCAAACTCTATTTCAAGGGCTTCAAATTGCTAGTAATTGGTGGATGGCTTGGGCTAATCCTCAAACTGAAGGGGACACAGCTCGAGTTAATAACTTAGTACTTATCGCAGTTTATATGGGACTTGCTTTTGGAAGCTCGTGGTTTATATTCGTTAGGGCAGTTTTAGTTGCTACTTTTGGTCTAGCTGCTGCACAGAAACTCTTTGTTAAAATGCTTAATAATGTTTTCAGGGCACCTATGTCATTCTTTGACTCTACTCCTGCTGGACGGATACTGAATCGGGTATGTATCATTTCGTGTTACGAGTTTTTTTTTTTCATTTTGTATTTTGTGTGACGTGTGGTAACGTTATGGGCACATCTCAGGTATCAGTTGATCAAAGTGTTGTTGATCTTGACATTCCTTTTAGACTCGGTGGATTTGCTTCCACTACGATCCAGCTTCTTGGTATAGTCGGGGTGATGACTCAGGTTACGTGGCAAGTGTTGCTTCTTATCGTCCCAATGGCGATTGCATGCTTGTGGATGCAGGTAATTGTGTTATCATTCAACTCGTTCATGACATTCCCTTCTCAATTCTCATTAAAGGTGTCATAATGGATGGGTCGGACATGTTGGGTAACATAACAAAATGCTTTGGGTCAAAGCGAGAAATATATGGTATGGGTTCAAAACTTGAAATTGGCGGGGCTGAGATGATTCAAAACACTGTTTGTCTAATATTTTACTTACCTTTTTTATTGGAAAAGTAGTTTGACAAATATGATTACAAAAGGTATATTATTTCAATAGTAATCTAAATGTTTGAATAAACTGATTCAGAAGGCTTTATGCATCAAAATACACTTTGGGGTGACTTTTTACTTGTTTCCATATTCAGGTAGTTTTTGATTTTAGCCTTTTAATCCTTTGGATATAAACCCAACCCAAATCGACCCATTCATAAGTAAATATATTGTAACTGTGACCATTACATCTCACATCGCTCACGAATTAGAATACGAGCTACTTACAAGTCTTCGGTTGCAGTCTTCTTATAACTCCCGCCCATGTTTGTAAGTTGATCCAGAGGTTATTGGGTCTGTCTGCTACTTTCTGTTTGGGGCAGCTTTGTTGTGCAACATTTGCATTTGCATATTAATGAATAGATATGGCTGTTTATTTTAACTTATGTTTGACGTATGCAGAAATACTACATGGCTTCGTCAAGGGAATTGGTGCGTATCGTTAGCATCCAGAAATCTCCAATCATCAATCTTTTTGGAGAATCTATTGCCGGGGCAGCCACTATTCGAGGTTTTGGGCAAGAAAAAAGATTTATGAAAAGGAATCTTTATCTTCTTGATTGTTTTGCCCGCCCATTCTTCTGTAGCATTGCAGCTATTGAATGGCTATGCTTACGCATGGAATTAATATCAACCTTTGTATTTGCTTTCTGTTTGGTTTTGTTAGTGAGCTTTCCACGTAAAGCTATAGATCCTAGTAAGTACTTCAGCTCACATTATCTTTTGTCTATTCTTTTGAACCTTAAAACATATTAAAAAGTTTTATGTGATACCCTGTTAAGTCAAAATGAGATGAGGCCCATGAGAATGAAGGTAATTGAGATGAGAATGATTTTAAGTTAACCGACTTTGATTAATTTCTATTAGGTATGGCGGGTTTGGCTGTAACTTATGGGTTACAACTGAACGCGCGTTTATCACGGTGGATACTTAGCTTTTGCAAGCTTGAAAACAAGATAATTTCCATAGAAAGGATTCATCAATATTGTCACATCCCAAGTGAAGCTCCACCCATCATTGAAGAAAGTCGTCCCCCGCCCTCATGGCCCGAGGAAGGAAAAATTGAAATTATAGATTTGAAGGTAAATATAACTTAATTTTTGAAACTTATCACCAATCTTGTGACATGCATAATGTATTTTTATTGCATGAATAAGGAACCAACTCTGGTGTAATTTCTGAATTCGGTAACCAAATTTTATTAGGCATGTTGTATAAAGTAAACATTGTCAAAAATTACCAATACGCCAACGACATCACCGTTCTTGACTGGTTACTAGTCCGATTTCCTTAGGTTGAAAGTTTTAAAGTTGGTTGTACGAACCGAAAATGATGAAACTTCTGATTCTATGTATTGTAGGTTCGTTATAAGGAAAGTTTGCCTGTGGTCCTTCGCGGCGTGACTTGTGAATTTCCGGGAGGGAAGAAGATTGGGATTGTTGGACGTACAGGAAGTGGTAAATCCACTTTGATTCAAGCGTTATTTCGACTCATTGAACCTGAAGGTGGCCGAATTATTATAGATAATATTGACATTTCATCAATCGGCCTACATGATTTACGTTCCCGACTAAGTATCATACCTCAAGATCCTACATTGTTTGAAGGGACTATTCGGGGAAACCTTGATCCCCTTGAGGAACATACAGATCAAGAAATTTGGGAGGTTAGATTTATATTTCTATGATCATGGGTTTTTAAGATATTCAAGAATGTTGAGATGTATGCCCTCCATCCATTGAAAATTGCTACCTGTGACTTGCCATTTTATGTGTTTGAATATTTGTCGTCTCAAATCAATACAAACATTTTATATATGATGATCAGATGACGTTAATCGGCAAAAAAGTTGGGAACTTTATGCAGTTTATCTCTCTCTTTTTTTTATTTGTTGTGGTTTCATTGGAATTTTTGATGTGTCGGGCTTATGACCTAGAAACTAAGCACTTCCACAAATACCATGAACAATCACAAACTGAGAATGTGTTGAATAATCAATTGACTTGTCATGAATTTAATTTGAGGGTCAATTTGCCAACCAATTATTTCAACCCTTTTGCATATCGTCCGCACATAAAAATTAATGCATTTTTTTATTGTACAGGCGCTTGACAAGTCTCAACTAGGAGATACAGTACGCGAGAAGGAGCAAAAACTTGATGCACCAGGTATATTTTACATGATAATGTGCACTTAGAATTGCCACTTTCAAGCCAAAAGAAAAGGGGAACCTGTCTATATGTGTTTGGTGGGGTATGCAATGATGGAATTTTTGTTATGAGACGCTTGCAGTTTTAGAAAATGGCGACAATTGGAGTGTGGGTCAACGACAACTTGTTTCACT
>JAOXNX010000032.1:11568978-11583792 GCA_028566075.1 Solidago caesia
ATGGAAATGGAAATCTGGGTTTTATTCATACAAGAAAAAACTTGTTACTGGGTTTAGGTTTATGGGAAGAAGAAGCCAATTAAAATGACAGAAATGCCCCTTATGTGGGGGGACTTAACGACAGGGTCGAGTTTTTTTAACAGAAGTTCACCTACAGGGATGAAAAATGAACAAAACTGACGGGAGGGACGAAAGGTCATTTTTCTTGAAACCACAGGGACGAAAAAGGTACTTAACCCTTTTATTTTATTTCAAAACAAGTCAAACTTATATCGAGTAACGATACTATTCAACCAAATGTTGGTTGCATCATAGAGTGAATAATGTGACAAAGACATAAGGGACGAATTTATTAAGCAAAATAGGCGAACCCCTTTTGGGATCAGGTGATAATAGACAAATTTCATGGTGTCTATAGCATGTCTCATTATTACGGGGGCTCTAATTAACACCCCAATAATCCAAAACACATCCCTCAATTGATAGTCACGTCAATCATTCGTTTTGAAGTTTATTTATATTTTAATATATTAACTAGTTATTTAAAATTTACATTTTATCTTTATAACTTATTATATATAAAGTTATAATAAAGGTTTTAAAAATTTATATATAATAAATTATGGAGATAAAATGTAAATTTTAAAAAACTATTTAATATATTAAAATATAAAAAAACTTCAAATCAATGAATCATAGTGATAGTAAACTCAAATGGGGCGACTCATTTGGTAATCGGGAGACTAAAATCGCCTCTTTTGAGATCTGATGGCAATAATCGCATTCCTGATGGTGATAGAAGGAAACCTTATTACCAATCAATATGCATCATATTATGCACCATATTAAGACCTTATGATCATCATAACAAATGTCTTAGGATTCCAACTTGTTTTTAAAGGTGTCCCCCTATTTTCACCCTTTTTACACTTTAAACAGTTGTACGGTATGCATTACTAATTGTATATTGGTTTGTCTTATATGGTAGAAATAGCAACACCCAATATTGTATTAAAGGCTTCTATTCATGAATGAGAATATGAGATTATAGATCCAATATTGTATTAAACTAGTGCCTAAAATCTTTTACAAAATATACTCACAATTATAGCTTGTGACCACATGTTTCTCTCTTCCTTCCATAAATATTATCTTTGATGAAGAACCAAAAAGATCTTTTTACCAAAACACACACAACACCACCTACATTACAACACCACCTACATTACATTACAACACTACACACCTAGACTATAAACATTAATTTTTATTTTCTTTAAATGTTCTTTCTCTTTTCTCAATCAAACACTCACTCTCACTCACTCACTCTTCTTTGAATATAATGCTCAAATAACTCCAATGTTCCTCCATCTTTTTCTGAAAAAAACTTGTTAAAGAAAGACCTCAACACTTTCTTGGTGGGTCTATCTCTATTCTATATCTAATGGAGTTTGGGTGTTTAGATGGACTACTTCTCTGTTCAAACAACACCACCATCAAAAATAACAACAACAACAATAATAATAGCACTCTGATTTCTGGTTATTATGATTTGGATCCAAAATCATATGCTGGTATTAAACATGAAAGGTCTCTTTCTAGTCACAATAATCAAGATTTAAAAGTTGCTAAAACCACTCAAGATTGTTTCTCAAAGACAATGCTACAACAACAAACACAACAACAGAGATCTATCAGTGGTTCAGCAGCTGTTTATTCTGATTCACAGAACATGCTTAGCTTTTCTTCACCAAACAACACTCAACAACAACACTCTTCCACATTGCCTTACTATGCTAGAAATAACAATACTGGTATTGTATTCTTATTTGTACTTTTACATACATTTTACATTTGAGCCAAAAGACTCGTCTTATTCGGGTAACCTGAACACGGAAAAACTCATTAGTAATTTTTTTTGGGAGATGGGTTTTGTGAATGCTCATATGGGCTTTTATTTTTAACCAAATCTTTGAAGCATGAACACATTTCTTTTTTTTTTTGAAGAAAGAAAAAAACCATTTTTTTGGCTCTGTTTTTCATTGTTTGTGATATAATCTTTTTTTATTTTTATTTTATTTATATAACTTTTGAGCTGGGTTTTGTGAATGCTCATATGGGCTTCTATTTTTAACCAAATCTTTGAAGCATGAACACATTTCTTTCTTTTTTTTTTCAAGAAAGAAAAAAACCATTTATTTTGCTCTGTTTTTCCTTGTTTGTGATATAATCTTTTTGTTATCTTTTTTATATAATTTTGTTTATATGTAACTTTTGAGCTGGGTTTTGTGAATGCTCATGTGGGGTTGCATTTTTAACCAAAACTTTGGAAACACTTCTAGTACTATATGCTTCCTTTAGTATTACATGTATGAAAGAACCATTTTTTGTAAAGAAATAAAATCCCCATTTCAATTATTTGCTTTATTTATGCTCGGTTTTCCATTCGAATAACAATTTGAAATGGGTTTTTGGAATGGTCATGTGGGGTTTCATATTAGAATAAAATCTTGGTAAATAATACAGTACTATAATAGAGGTATTTAGCATTTTAGATACTGTTACCCAATATTTTTGAAGAAAATAAAAAATCACTATTTTTTTTTTTCTTTGCTCTGTTTTTCATTGAGCTGAAATATATGTTTTCTTGAAATATTTTATATGGGCTTTGTAAATGGTCATGTGGGGTTTCATTTTGTAACAAACATTTTTAGTAGAAAAATATCCCTATTTTATTATTTGCTCTGTTTTTTATTTTGTGAAAATCTCTGTTTCCTTGGATTTTTTGATATGGGTTTTGTGGATGTGATGTGGGTTTGCATTTTTGAACAAATCTTGGTAATGCTAACGGTATAATTTTTATTTACTATCACTTTATGTTAGAAATGTGACATTTTTGTGTAAATAATTTCAGGTAATGGAATAAGAGGGGTAATAGCAGGGGTGAGAGGCCCATTCACACCATCACAATGGATGGAGTTAGAACATCAAGCATTGATCTACAAATATATAACTGTTAATGCACCTATTCCTTCTAATCTTCTTATTCCCATCAGAAAAGCCCTTGAATCTGCCACATTTTCTTCATATCCTAGAAATTCCACTTGTAAGTCCTCGGTTATTTTCAAGTTTGTCGAGCTCCAAATTAGTAAACGAACTTTTAAAAAGTACTAAGATGTGCTTGGTGAATGTTTTTAACAGATGGATGGGGTGGGTTTCAATTGGGGTTCTCAAATAACTCTGATCCGGAGCCTGGGCGATGTAGGAGAACCGATGGGAAGAAATGGAGGTGCTCTAGAGACGCTGTTGCGGATCAGAAGTACTGTGAGCGGCATATGAATAGAGGCCGCCATCGTTCAAGAAAGCCTGTGGAATCCGTTAACGGGCCAACTACTGCTGCTGCTGCCAAGGTGTCTGCCTCGGCCTCGGTGATATCTAACAACTCTACCGGTATCAGCCACTTGCTTCAGCAAAATCACCACCAACTTGCCAACAAAATGCAGCCTGGTGCCACACCTAATCTTGCAGCATATTCCCAAGATAACAGGTAACATTTTTAACTATGTTAAAAAGGGTGTTTAAATTTGCTAATAAAACTGTTTGGTTTGTTAACAGCGATTTGATACAACAGACTTGTTTGGTATTACTTATAAAACTGCTTATCTGTTTATTGCGTTTTGATACAGCAGAAAACCAGTTTTGAAAGTTTTAGTATTGCTTTCAACAGACTTGGGGTTATGGGAATCTTCTAAAACGGATTTATTTGCTTACTGCGTTGTGATTATACAGAAAAGCAGTTTGAAAGTGTTTAGGATTGTTTGTAAAACTAGTTACGTGTTTATTGAATTTAGAAACAAGAAAATCAGTTGGCTGTTTGGACATGGCATTGCTTGAAATACTGCTTATATGTTCATTTGCGTTTTTATACACGATAAACAGATTTTTGGGTAGTTGGGATTTTCTTATTTAAACTGTATATACGATTATATGTGAATTGTATAACTTGATAGAAAACAATTGAACGGTTAAATACATAAGATTCAATCTAATGTCAATCTAGTTTCAGTGTTTCCTTGAAGATTCTTTCTGATATTTACATTGTTTGTTTTTTAAGACTTTTGTAATGAAATCTGTGTTTGTGATGCAGAAGTTTCTTAAACAAGGGAAATATGTTGTCCGGAAAACTTCAAGATGTAACAAGCCATTCCATGTTACCGCCTTCATTAGTTAACCTTAAACAGAATCCACTTTCAGAATTTGGGCTCGTTTGCTCAGACTCCTTGCTCAACCCGTTACATAAAACCGACAATGGAGTTCAAAAATCCCAAAACTCTCTTCACCAATTCATGGACGATTGGCCACATTCTGACAAAACACAGCTGTCAATATCAATCCCAATAGCTTCCTCTGATTTCATGTCATCAAATTCACCACAAGTCAGTGAAAGACTCAACTTTTCACCTCTAAAAATGGGACTGGGAGTGGGTAATGCAACCAACTCCAATGCATTCGATGAGAGGTCACAACAAGGGAATTGGATCCCAGTTTCTTGGGAAACCTCAATGGGCGGGCCATTAGGTGAAGTCTTGAACCACAGTTCAGCCAACAGCCCGTCCGCTCTAAATCTAATGACAGATGGTTGGGAAAGTAGCCAACAGATGACGTTGTCTCCAACTGGGGTCCTGCAAAAGACTGCTTTCGGTTGTTTTTCAAATAGCAGTGCAGGAAGCAGCCCAAGAACGGATAACAGTCTTCTTGGATCGACACTCATCACTTCCTCGTTACCTTTGTTGTAAACAATCCTAAATCAAAAAAGTATTTATGTTTTATGTTAATTTATTTATGTTAAGTATTTGGTGCAAAACTTTTGACTGAAAAACAAAATGATGTGGGTACCAAAATGAATGAAAATGAAGAGTATGAATTATGAATGCAATATTTGGTTGGTGGGAAGCATGTTTGTTGTTGGGTGGTTATAAATCTGTGGGGGCTCTCTCTGACTCTGATTTGTGAGACCACTTACTTCTGAAAAAAAAAAAAAATCTTTTTCAAACATTCACCCAACTGAAAATGGCAATGGAAAAGTAGTAAACATGACAACTAATTTGTCATTATTCTTTGTTCTTGATAATGATTAGAGGGTTATGAATAGTAATGTGACAATTATCCTCAATGATAGAACATCTTAAAGGGGTTTGTGAGTTGATTTTTGCAACTTTGAATATGTTTTTAGTAGCTTACAATGATTTAAGGCGTATTAAAATAGTAAGACGAACAATTATTGATATATTAAAATGTTATGAGCAATAATTATTTTAGAAAAAACTCTCTCTATCCTCGAATAGAGGTATAACTGTTTACATAACACTTCCCCATAACCTTTGACGGGATCATCGTTGTTGTTGTTGTTGTTTACGAAGAAAAACTTTGTATACCGTTTTCTCACTATACTAAGGTTTATTAGGAGAGATTCATTTAATTGAATAAGAAGTTTGTTGGTGGCTATAGTTCATTTCTTGATTCTGTGGAGTCATGTGTTAGTGGGGTTGATTATTTGGAAATGGCCATTGTTGGGCTGGTGGAACGTACCATTGGCTTCCTCTAAGGTGTTAAGGGGAAGGAGCAATTATATCTTTTATATTTTCTCTCCTAACTTTTTATCTCTTTTACTTACACCCATTACAAGAAATGTCCCTCTCTTTTCCTTGGTCATCTCATTTTTAAATTTCTTTTTTATTTTTTTTTAAACTTCAATTTTTCATTAAATAAAATATAAAACTAATGCAAATTACTAATATTAAAAATAATAAAAACAATTACTAAAAAAACGTACAACTAAAAAATTACTAAAAAAAACATAGAACTAATTTTAATTATTGGAAACGGATCCATGATTTAGTTTTTGTATGTGAGTTTGAATGTATTTGTGCATGTTTATGAAATATAAAGTATGTATATGTATATGTAGAGATTAAAAATGGTTTAGAGGTTTTTTTTTAATCCAAAGTTGCCGTTGGCAACGGTTGGATTTTTGCGATACCACATGCGGGACCCTGTTCCCGCTCCCACTCTTGTCTCGCTCTCTCTCGCATGGAGGGGTGTGGTGTTATCGCGAGAGAGCATACGGTACTGCACCCCTCCCGCTTGCACTCCTTCCTCCCTAATATATTGAAAATTATTTGATCATTAGGTATGAAAAGGACGACTCGGGATGATCCTAGATGTTCATTAGTGCCACATTACCCTTCTCGTCTCACTATAAACATACCACTTTAGCTTCTGTGCGTCCATCGTCCACATTTGGAACGACCACGGATAAACAAACTTTACCTTTTGATGCCGAGTGGCATCTGGACGAATTTCCACGCCGAGCATCGACACCAAGCAACGCCGGAAGCCTAATGCTGCATCCTGAGTGTGCGATCCGAGCCCATACCTCATTCTTTTAGGGTACATTTGATTCGTAATTGGATTAGAAGAGATAAGAACAAGGGTTTATATGTGTGAGGGTGACTCTAAAATCCATCATTAGTGAGTATTAGTTTTTGAGCTGATTATAGGGTGATAGCATGTGCCTAAAATAATGTTTCATATGGGTTTTCTTAGTTGTGTTTACACGAGTAGTTTATCTTTAATACATTCATAATCATAATCAAATAATTTATAACGTTAAAACGATGATAAAAAAATAGGGTGGTTAAGTCTTAAGTGTGAACTACTGAATGGGCCTTTGTGTGTTGGACCTTTAAACCCAAAATATTATTCAAAGAAACAGCGGGAGCCCAATTAATGGGAATTAAGCCATTATCTTTTTGACATCAAAGTTTTGATTTTTTAATTTTAAAGTTTTCAATACCAAACACCAAAGTTTCCATTTTTTTAATTTTGGACACCAAAGTTTTGATTTTTATTTTTTAACAACAAACACTAAAGTTTTCCATTTTTTTAATTTTGGACACCAAACATCCCTTTTTCACTTTCACACAAAATTTTTTATTTTTGTATTTTATCTCCCGACTATTTTTCTTTGGTTTTATTAAATTTTTAAAAAGGGTAATACAGGACACCCTGTCCCTTAAATCACATTGGATCTCCATCATGACCTCCTCATAAAGTTTTAGATGCCGGTGAAATATCTTTAATTATTACCCACATGATTTGGGCATATCGACCCCTTCATTCTCTATCTTTATATGCAGAAAAAATTCCCTTCCCGCCACTTTCAAAAATGATGAATATGAAGTCCGGGAGGCTGTATCGCGTAAAGCTGGAAGTGAGCCAGAGCTCGTAAGCAACGAGTGAGCCTCGGATTTTTCTTCAATCCCGTAATGATCAAACATGCGTCTCTCAACTTTACATGTGGCCCAAGATGCATTGGTAACAGGTACCATTCAATCTATGGATGGATTGTGGTTTTATTAATTTTTTTGTTAACATAGTATAACCATTATATTATTGATCAACTATTTTTTAGGTTAGAAATAAACAACTATATATATATATATATATATTTTTTTTTTCTTTTTCTTCTTATTTATAAATGTTTGTTAATATAGTCATGTGTTATTGGTCATTGTTTTTTAGGATTAGGGAAAACAGAAACCCGTGACAACGTGACATTATGCCATTACTAGTTGAATTGAGCAACAAATGTTAGGTCAAAAGAAATAATTATCAAATTCAAGAATTGCCAAATGAAATCACAACAAGGTGCCCTAGTGATTAAGTTCGATAAAAGAGGTCTTTATTCTAAACTTCATTAAATAAACACCAAAGAAATAGTTGGAGACGGTCATGGAATATCTTGGTTAAACTGCGTATTGAAAAAGAGACTTATCATCCTCCAGTGACTTGAATAGAAAAAATCTTATACGTTCCCCGTTTAAAAATTACTAAATCAGCGACAGAATTAAAGCTAATAAGACAAATTTTCAAAGGTTTTATGTCTTCTCACATTTATCTTTTATATATATTTATATACTAGGTTTGTTACCAGCGCGATGCGTGGTTAAAATTCTTTAATTATTATTATTTTTAATTACTATTGTATTTTAATATCTTGTTTGTTTTGTAAATACATGAAAATAAATAAGACAATGTTCGATACATGCCCTCGAATTACTTTATTTATTAGAGCACCTCTAATTGGTAATTGGAGGTTATTGTAAAGCTTTTTGTTATGACATTAACCTCTGATAATATAAGTGTTATTCCAATGATTTGATCTTTTGGATAGAGCTAGCAACCTAAAATTATATATATATATTGTTTCCGGTAAGTTATTATTAATTTAATTACAACCATTGGATTAAATTAAGATTTAAGCTTAACCTTCTAAACTCTTCCTTTTTAGGTAGATAATTAGTTAGATATTATTGTGCATGTGAGAAAAAGAAATTCAATACTTTGTCATATACATCCGGCTAAATCTAACCCACTCCACAAAATTATGAAAGTTTGTTAAATATTATACTTCAAGTGCAAATAAAAATTACATTAACTTGCCATTTATTTTATTTAGCTATACATTCGGCCAACTTATATATATAACTTATGGAAATTTAAGTTTTATACTTTTTTTTACACTCTCTACATATTTTAATATATATCACTAATGCATTACAGCTATTAATTTATTATTGTGTTACAAATACAAAATGAATAAATGAACTAAGTTATTAGGAATAATATAATATAACTATATATACATAAAATTAATTTCAATTCAATTCAAACTTTATTAACAAAAATAGTATCTTATTAGGAATAGTATATTTTTATGATTTTTTAATTTTTAAAATAATAGTAATTATTAAAATAATATTTTTTACATTTTAAAATAATAGTAATTATTAAAATAATATTAATAATTTATTTCTTTATATAATTTAATTTATATTTTGTAGGTATATATTATAATTTTAGCTTTTAGTTTGTTAAATGCAATATGTTTATCTAACAAAATGTGGTTAACAAAATTAAAACAAGTAATGGTCGACCCTGACCAGTTTTCCTAAAATGACCTGGTTTAACATTGCTTACAAAAAAAACTTTCATATTGACCGAATATACTTTGTGTTAATTTATAGTAGTTAGCAGCAAAAGTATTATGAGTTAGGTAAGTAAGATCAAATTATATATAAATGTATGTACATATTGCTGCTTTAACTATTAATGTATACATATTATATATTATATATATATATAAAATGTAACTTTGTTCTGTGAGTGATGACAACTGTAGCTAAGGGTATAGGTAAGGAAGCCTAATGTACAACACAATAATGCATACACTACTTTTAACACTGCTCATTGTTATTCTTTTCAATTTGGCCACCAAACCTTCATTTTCTTTGATTTTGGCCACCAAGCTATGTCTCTCTTTATTTTTTAGCCCTTATTTCATCTTCTCCACCATTGCTTAGTTCTCTCCTGCGATGACCCTTCCAAACTCTTGAATCCGGAGTGGCTTTTTCCCGGCTAACCATCAGTTTGGCAGGTGTAACCCTCTTTGTTCTCTCCTTCTACTTTGTTAAAAATATAAATAAATGAATAATCATGGAAAAATGGTTTAACCCAACTTGCCGGAATCTTTTTTCGGTCAGCTTCTGATTCAAAGCAGAGAAACACAAAAATGTTATTCATCTTTGACATACAAATCTACCCCATTTAGATCTAAATTACAAAAACATAATAAACCTCCAAAAAGACCTGTGCTTTAAGCCTATAAGTTATATATAATACTTTACCATAGCCATCGTTGTCAGTTTGTCACCGTCAGCGACGGCGACGAAGGTTTGGACCGGAAAAACGACGATTGAACCAGACTATCCGGTTTTAGGCTTCTTTTTTTTAAAAATGTCTTCACTATTTAAAAATGTTTGTCGGACCGGATCTAAACCACCGAAGATCGTTGGTCAACCACAAGCCACCTCTGTATAAACAATAGGTAGACATCCGCCTGCCGTCGCCATATATACCGGGAAAAAGCGTTGGGTTGCAGTGGAGTATAAAGGGAGAGATTGTTAAAATAAATTAAAAAAGGGAGTTGAGTGAGAATGGAGTAGAGATAAAGTTCGTGTTATTTTGTAAGACTCAATATATATAAGTGAAAATAGAATAATAGTTTCTATAAAGTAAAACAAATGGTTTTTGGAAAACCATCAAAGGTTTTTTCAAGTGTATATCCTATTTCTTTTTTTTTTGTACAAGTAGTGACTTTATGTATATTGTATTTTCATGTTATTATTTTAATTATTATATATTATGTTTGTATATTACATTTATACATGAAGTCAATTAAGAATATGCATAAAGTAATCTAATCCTCCTTTTGTACGGATTGACTGCTCTCTGCAATTGAAGATTAGTGTATTTTTGATGTGAATAATATATACTTTTTAAAAATAAAAATAAAAATAAAAATAAAAAATGCATGCAATGTATTATGATATTATTGTAATTCTTTCATGTGGGATACGTATTATGCCTTTGTTCATATGGTTTATGTGTGTTCATTACCACAAAGTATAATAATAATTTATTTGAGATAAAATAAAAGGAAACTAAGCTGAATAAGACTTGACAAAATAACATACATACAATCGATCATCTAAATTAAACTTAGATTGTTGTGTTTTAACTACAAAATTGTGGGTAGATTAACCAATGCTACACTTTTGTAACCATTATAAAAACAAAACTTATAACTTGGTAATGTGATTTACCAATGACGTACTTTTATAATATCATCATACAAAAATTATAATTTGGTATCTAAAAGCTTAATCTACTTACATTATGTTCATTATTTGTTAATATGTCAAACCGCAGCGAAGCGCGGATAGAAAAACTTGTTGTTGTCAAAATTCAACCATCTCATCTAACTACTAAGGTTTAGTGGGTTAAGATTATAAGATAGACTCAAGCATTGCCAAGCAGAACAATTTAAAGATAGACATTTATATCAAGTTTATATATTATGAACATTTTCATCATAAATTTGTATAATTTGTAATAAAATGTTATCAAGTATATTAATCATTATAATGTCTCTAAAAGATAGCATAAAGAAAAGCATAGTTTAGTTTTCGATATAAAATTATGATCAATGCGGGGTTAGCTCATTTGGTAGTGCCTTTTGGATTTTGGGATAAAATTTAAGGTTCAATGCTTGACATGAGATAGTTTAGAATTACATAGGATAGTTTGGATATAAAATAAATTTGTCGTTAAAAAAAATAATAATAATGATATTTGACTTTCATGCTATGCTATTAATGGATGTTAAATTGAAATGGCAACTTTATATGGGAAATAAAACAAAAAGTGAATGGCGCTACTTTTCTACCAACTATTAATAGATGTATTGATATTTGGGGAAATCAAGACTTATAGATCTTGAGTTCAAATCTTGATGTGAGCAGAATGCTCTCAGGACTGTTTAGCTATCTGGATAATGCTATTTAGCTATTTGTGTTAATATGTTTCTTTTTTTCAATTCGTAATCAAAGTATAGATTGAGTCGTATAAGTTATAAAAAAAAAGTAGTTCACTAACCCGGACAACGTACGGGTATTGTGCTAGTTAATTATTGAACGAGATAATGTTCAAAAAAAAAATAAAAAAATTAGTGAACGAGATATGATGCCACAAATATCAAGTCAATCATACATAGGGGTAGGTATATCTTTTTTCTTAATAAAAGATGATCCCAAAATTAAAACCTTTTAAAAAAATTTACACATGGCAGTATATCCCTTCCCAATACCAGCTTTGAGAAAAAACAAATATTCTTTTACCCTTTTTCTTTTTTCTATCTCTAATTTTCTTCTTATTTCAGCTTCAAAAAAATCCATGGATAATTTGTGTTGAAATCGAAATCGAAATACTTCTATTTCACATTCTCCCAACCCTGATACGTACTATAATAACAATTATTTGATTAAGGCATGTGAAATTTGTAGGGTTTTTTCGGTATCTAATTTTTTAGGGTTTTAATTTTTTTCTTGGATTTTTGGATGTAGTTATTTTTTTTGATGATGAATTTGGATGTCATTTTCTTTTTAACTTAAGCTAAATTTTTTCTTATAGTTATTTTATATTCCGTAGCTTATAACTATTTTTATAAGTTTACAAAGCATCATCAGAGTGGTTTTTTTTAATGGTAAATTCATTTTATTGGTACTAGATGTTCTTTTTTTTGTGTGCAGTTAATGTTGTTTATTATGCAAACATTAGTTATAGTGATTTCCTCTCTCTAATAATTAGTGAAAAAACATATGGTTATTAAATCTAAATATAACTAAAACATGTTTTGTTTAAAAGTTAATTGATTCATTGTGTTCTAATAATTGATTTTGGATTTGTGATGACTCAATTGATAGCTGACATTCATTTATTTCTCTTTTAGGCTATTTAAACAACCATGACTCTTTACATGGGATTGATGAACATATGGTTTTATGAGCAGATTTAAATGTTTGGGCAAAACTTTACATGGGTAAAATTGTTCCCTTTGTTGTTAAAAATGTTTGGGCAGATTTGAGGATTGATTATCCTAATGTGCCATGGGTAAAACGGGTATGGTATAGTCAATGCATTCGTAGAAATTCGTTCATTTTGTGGCTAGCTTTGAAGTGCAAGTTGAAGACTTAGGATATGCTATGCCCGTGGGAGGTCCAGGAAAATATTAGTTGTGCTTTCTATAAGTCCGAGCTTGATTCTCATCAGCATTTATTTTTCCTGTGTAACTATCCTAGAAAGATTTGGCGTGAGGCTGTGAGCTGAATGCTATGGCAAAATTGGAGAATGCTCCCAATGGTTGGAGTGAAGTTTGTGTGTTTTTGCATAATCTGGTAGTTAACAAGTCTATTTGGAGTGTAATACAATGACTTGTAGTTGGTGCAGTGGTGTATTATATCTAGCAGGCATTTTCAAGGAAATGTGAGAAGTAGTAGTGATATGTGTAAAATTATTAAAGAAATTGTGAGGTTGAGACTAATGGGATTAAATATAAAAACTTCTAAGTCCTCTGAAGAGGCTACAAGTGTACATATGAAAGTTTCACTTGGAAAGGGGTTTTGGATTAGAGGACAATAATGCAGGTGTGAAATGATGTGAGTTTTTGTTAAAGAAATCAGTAACAGGTGGTTTATGGGTTATTCATTGGAAATGGTATGGATATGATAAATGGCATGTGATTAATTGATGAGACTTTATTGCAATGGTTATGTTGACTGTTAATACTTTAGTGGGAATGGCTAGAAAAAGTTGGATAAAATGCATTATTCTTTGTGTAGTTGATTGTGTGGGGTATAATAAAGTGATGGTCTGGTTGTTGTATAGATTATATATATTGGGTACATATTAATAGTTGAATGATGTGAAGTATACGATTGAATAGAAAGTCACTTTTCAAAAAAAAAAAAAAATAGTTAAATGATGAACTGTATAGTTGAATGATGAACTGTTTTAGTGTGGGTCTGTGGGAAAAGAGTCTGCAGGGGATGAGGTTGGGCTTAAAGAAATGCATAAGCCAGTGGACTTAGTTTATGGGCCTTGGATTGAAGCTTATGATAAAGAGTTTAGAGTTTGGTATTGGGCTAAAGCTGCTAGATCGTGTGACTTAAGGAGCAGGTGCTTAAACTTGAAGAATTGTCTCATTTTTGAAGATAGGAGTTTTGGTACTTAAGGGTTATATTTAGATGTGTCATCATACAAGTTTTGTAATATTTCACACACAAAATTGGGATAGCACTAGAGTTATATGTTTTATTGTTTGGGATGTGCATTCTTATGGGTATGCCCATATTATTTATGTAAATATTTTTATTTTTATTAATAAAAGATTTTCAATGGGCAAATGCTCTTTTATCCAAAAAATAAAAAATAAAAAATCATGTGAATATGTAGTAGCGTCTAAAGCTTAAGAACATGCAAATATTTTCGACAAAAGATGTGCAAATATATTTCTAATGTCCATCTCTATTTTGCAGTCTTATATGGACATCAACAAATGGAGTTTTTGGTGACTTCCTTATTTGGTTCATGCTACGAATGTATAGGTTCAAGCTTAATGTGAGTTCTTCACCTTGCACACAGAATACACTCCACAGACGATTTGGGTTACACTGATCATCTCATTATTATGTTGTGCATATAATATATTTTTATTAAACTGATTATTTTATTAAGATTGAAGACTTTGATAACTCTATAGTGTAATATATTTTCCTTTATATTTTGGTGGTAACTACAACACACTTAAAATTTTACAAGATTTTTAAAAATTATTTACAATAAAAGACAGTTGAAAATTTGAATCAACAGAGTTTGCGATCACAAAAGTTGATTTCACAATCGCAAAATTTTTTGTGAAGGTTCACGAACGTGAACTAAGATTAACGATCATAAAACCTGAGAACCTGCACTACTTAAATTCCAATAATTACAACTCATTTTCTTATCGTTCCATCATTTTACTACTAGCAAAACTTTTATTAAAATGTCCGGGTTGAACCCGAGTTCATTAGCTAGTATATATATATATATATTGCTACAATATCATTCCAAATGTTTGAATAAAATTATTCTAGGATATGTTTGAATTGAAATACACATTGGCCGACTTCCAGCACAACTCTGTCACACTTTTAGTAAAATAACATAAAATATTTCGACCCTTTTGAGATAAAACACAACCCAAATCAAGAATTGGCACATTTGACGTTAGGTAAGATGAACAAGGATTTTTGGCCAGTGAGAAGGTCAGGAAGATGAGTTGTTGAAGCTTACTCACTCTGGACCGGAGGT
>JAOXNX010000032.1:11595180-11612057 GCA_028566075.1 Solidago caesia
TATGCAAGTCCAATTCGAGGAGTATTGGTTTGCAAATCTATTCAGTTTTGGTATAAGATGTATAGATCTTACGTTGTGTAAGTTTCAATTGATTTCATAGTGTATTAGATCGTTATTGTAAGGGTGAAACCCTGTATTCTGTTATGTTACACGATGTAATATAATGATCTGTTTTGTGTTATGATCTATATATCTTGTGCGATGTACTATGTTTACTGTGCATTCCCGTGTTTCCGCTTTAGCGGGGTGTTACATATTAAAGTTCCAACTGAACCTACTCCAGCTGCAGATCAACCACCTCCAAAGGTTATTTCAACGACCGAGGTTGGTGAATCCAGTAGCACACACTTTACAGATCCAGAGACTTCAGATAAAAAGCCAGCTGATACTGTTCCTCCTTCCCCAGTCAGAGTTCCTCTTCCTGATGATGATCCGATTGACTCTTCTACTTCATCAGATTCTGATGCTGGATCTCCTCCTGCCCAAATTCAGAATAATATGGGCGATGACGTTCCCTTCTACAGGATTCCTCAACCCAGAGTTACACAGCACCATCATGTGGAGAATATTCTTGGTGATCTGGGTACTCCTGTTCGTACACGAAATCAGCTGAACCAACAGATGACCGGCATGTTTTGTGATGTTAAAGATAAAGCAGGCATTGCTGAAGCCTTGTACTCATGTTTCATTTCTCAGACGGAGCCTAAGAATGTTCAAATGGCTCTTAAAGAACCGTCATGGGTTGAGGCTATGCAAGAAGAACTGTCTCAATTTAAAAAGCTCGGTGTCTAGCATTTGGTGGATTTGCCGAAGGGTGTCGGTGCCCTAGGAACTCGTTGGGTTTATCGATGCAAGCGAGATGATAAAGGCACTGTTACAAGAAATAAAGCTAGGCTCGTCGTTCAGGGATTTCTTCAATAAGAAGGTTTAGATTACACGGATGTTTTTGCACCTGTAGCTCGTATAGAAGCTATTCGATTGTTTTTGGCTTTTTCCAGTTACAAAGGATTTAAGGTGTATCAACTCGATGTCAAGAGTGCCTTCCTATATGGTCAGCTTGAAAATAAGGTTTATGTCCAGCAACCACCTGGGTTCACAGATCCTCATCATCCAGACAAAGTATATTATCTTGATAAGGCTTTGTATGGATTACATCAAGCACACAAGGCTTGGTACGAAACACTATCAGCGCATCTTCTTTAGAATGGTTTTCTCAGAGGGTCTATTGACAGTACCTTGTTCATCAAGTGGGCTGGCAAAGATTTCCTTCTTGTACAAGTTTACGTAGACGCTATCATTTTTGGTGCGTCAGACGAAAAGATGTGCAAGGATTTCGAGTCTGTCATGAGGAGTAAGTTCAAAATGAGTGCAATGGGGGACTTAAATTTCTTCCTTAGATTGCAAGTAGACCAGCTGGACGATGGGTTCTTCATTCACCAAACAAAGTATGTGTATGATCTTCTGAAGCGGTTCAATATGGAGGATTCTTCCACCATGGATACTCCTATTCCTGTGAATCATGGCCTCAGTCCGAATACACCTAATGATAAAGAAGTTGACCCCACTTTATATCGTTCTATGATTGGTTCGTTAATGTATCTAACCTCATTATGACCCGATATTATGTTTTCTGTATGTTTGTGTCCTAGGTTTCAAGAAAATCCGAAAGAGTCTCACATGAAAGAGGTGAAGCGTATTTTGCGTATCTCAAAGGCACTCCGCGATTGGGATTGTGGTACCCCAAATACGGTGAATTTTAGTTCGTGGCATACACTGATTCAGATTATAGAGGTTGCAACTTGGATAGGAAGTCCACTACTGGCGGATGTCAACTCTTAGGGGGGAGATTAGTATCATGGCAGTGTAAAAAGCAGACATCGGTTTCACAGTCTACCTGTGAGGCTGAGTATATCACTGCTGGCAGTTGTTGTGCGCAAGTCCTCTGGATACAACAACAGTTATGTGACTACGGTATGGATTTTCTTGATACCCCTATTCATATAAATAATAAGTCTGTCATAGATGTGACTAAGAATCCTGTCTATTACAGTAGAACGAAGCACATAGAAATTAAACATCATTTTCTTCATGACTGTGCTGAGAAAAAGCTAATCCATCTTGAAAAAGTTCTTACGGATGATAACCTAGCATATTTATACACCAAAGCCTTCAGTAAAGCTAGATTTGAGTTTTTAGTTAAACTCAATGGCATGAAACACTCTGAGTGATTCTGTCAAAGAACTTGTTTTTCTTTTAAGTTTTTCATGTTTTTTTTTTCTTCTGTTTTGTTTTGAGTTTGTCGTTTTGTGTCTGTATATATCTAGAGTCAATAAAAAAAAAGGAGAGATAAGTGTTTACATTGATGATTAAACGTGACGATAATTTAGCTGGAAAGCCTACTTAATCATAATAATGTTACTAAGTTCAGTGATTCCTTCACATGATGTATCGGTAGGCATAAAGTATTACAGTTTCCCTGAACTAATAACTATTAATTGCTGTACTTGTGGGAAACATGCTAGATATATGGCCTTGAATGCCTGCTCTTCACTTTTGAATTGAGCTCGTCCTTAAATCTTGCGAAAGAGCTAGCAATGTTACTTCATTTATTAGGAGTCTATGCGGAAACGTCTATAAAAGTGAATACATGTCAAGTGGATATATTGTGATAATTTATAAGAATCAATTAGTAGTAATGTGAACCTCATAGTCCGAAACTAATGTGGCCTTTGAGACTCGGACAAGTAAGTCCTTGGGGTGCTTCGTTCACCTAGCCTACCTAAAGCTTCCAACTTGGGATAGGTTGGCCCAAAGTTCGCTACATGGGTCTCATAGAAAGTCACGGGTTTCACACCTTGCTATCAGTTGAATGCACTTAATGAATTCCATCACAATAATTGAGCAAAATTAATCACATATCTGAAATAATCATGTCATTCCGCTTGATAAAGACGTTTCCGGATATTCTCTAAATACTTGTTGTTTTAATGCTTGTCTCGATTGTGAGGGTATATCTAGCTGTGGGACACACTTGTATACTAATAATAAGTTGACATTATTAGACTACTTGAGGCTTCAGGGGTAGTTCCTTGGTCGGGGTAGTTGAGGATGTTAACACCTATCGGAGACTGTTAATACCGAGTGTTTAAGAGGACAAACATACTGGTAATCGTTGTTAAGTTACTGTTCATAACAAATAATAAGAGTATTATTTCTCACTTGTGGGTTTACGTAAATGCTAACCTGATTCAGTCAGTACTCACTTCTCTCGTTAGTTCGTATATCTTTTTACTTTCTGTCATTTATTAATTTCAGTTTTTTGTTTTTTACTTTGCGTTCTTAAAGTTTATTTCGTTGTTTATTCCACAAGTTCTTATTGCACGACAGATCACATTCTAATGAGCCATTGTTGTTTCTTAATCTTTTCAAAAGACGGTTTTCTTTTATGGACATTAAGTTGTCTAAGTTTTGAAAACGATCTTTTTTTATTTTGAACAATTCATTCTTTTCTCTCTTGATAGACAGTGATAATGACCTAATGTTAATCTTTCTTAGATTATAGATCATTAAGACTGTTATTCTAATTTTGGTTTCCGTATCTTTTCATTCTTATGTTTTCCACATTGATGCAGTAATGAGTTTCTGTTAAGTGTGCAGTATACAGTTGCCATAAAATTCGTGTACATACCACTGTTAGGTCCTAGTGATCGTCTGAATCCGCGATTTCACCGACTATGGCTGTATACTTGGATGATCATTTATGGTCTAAGCATGAACAACTTGTTTTCTGTTTCTTTGTGATTCTTCGCTTTTTTCTTCTAAAATCTGAAATTTTAACGAGTGTGCTAAGTTTGCAGGATACGTCTTGATTAAGTGTATGATGCAAATTGAACATCCAGGTTAACCAGTCTACTTTTCTTCCGATCATGATTTTATACACTACATTTAATTGTCGTGTAAGTTTATCATGTTTCAGCTATGCATTCTATGGTGACGTTGGATGATCGAGTCAAGACCAAAAGGCATCGTGAGCTAACCTTTTGATGATGACATTTTACGCTCAGGTTTAGGGGGAGTGTAAGATAATCGAGCAAAATCAAGTTTTTCTTTATGCTTGTATTTTTGCAGGATTATTAACACTAACAGTTTCAGATACCTTGTTTTTGCGTGAAATCTGAAAATTTAAAGTTTGGTATTATACAAGTGCGCAACCAACTTCGCGCGAACATGGCTAGGCCCAGTTCGCATGTACAGGCCCACGAAGTCAAGCCCACTTGTTTGACCTTAAATTCGTTCTTTTAACCCTAATTTTTACTTTTCACTTTTTACACCAACTTTCTACACCCCCGCGATCTTAGCCAATCTCGCACTACTGTAGCAATCGACCTCTTTCTCACTAAATTCTCATTCGTATCGTGTTTTTCTTCAATCTTAGGTACCAAAATCTTGTTCTACATCAATTATCGATCCTAATGATTGTCTTTTTCTCTATTTTCAGTCGTTATTATGCCCGATTTTTGACGATTTAGCTTGATAAAATCCTATTTCGGTTTTATGTGTTTTGTTTGACTAATTTAACACAAATTTCAAGTTTTTTGATCAAATTAAATAGAGGGCAAATGTTTATTTGATGATTTCGATCATATCCATGCTTATATCTTGTTGATTATGACCATAGAACAAACCAAAATCGATGGTCTTTTATTCGCAACTTAACCTCGCGCGAACTTGGCCATGCGAACTTGGCCATGCGAGCTTACCCATGCGAACTTGGTCAATGCGATGTTGACCTACGCGAAGTTGACTCACGCGAATTTGACCAATGCGACTTTGACCAATGCGATGTTGACTTATGCGAAGTTGATCCATGCGACTTTGACTAGTGCGAGTTTGACTTGTGCGAAGTTGACCTATACGAGGTTGACTAGTGCGAGTTTGACTTGTGCGAAGTTGACCTATGCGAGGTTGACTAGTGCAAGTTTGACTAGTGCGAAGTTGACCCATGCGACTTTGACTCATGCGAATTTGCACTGTGCGAATTTGCTAAGCTCGTGTGTACTGTTCATATCTGTTAATTTTAACTCGATTTTCTGTTTTTGTTTGTGTTTGCAGGTATGGCAGGAAATTTACGACCTTTTGTTAACAGTCACAATCAAGTGATCAATCTTTCTCGGGCACAGCCTAACTCACAAGCTTTTCATGAGCTGTTCGCCTATCTTGAACGATCTCGCATTCATTTTGTTCTTACTTATAACCTAGTCTTGTATCAGGGTTATCTTCGGGAGTTCTGGGATAATTCCGAGATTACTTATCCCGAACCACCTGCTCAGCAAGGAGATGCTCAGCAGGCTCCGCAAGGGGATGCTCAGCAGGCTCAGCAAGGGGATGGTCAGCAGGCTAATGTGCAACAAGTTCAGCGTACTCCCACTTTCCGAACAACCGTTGCTGGTCATGTTATCACATTCACGGCCGCACAACTTCGCACAATTCTGAATTTGGGTACTGAGGCTGAAGACAATGGTCCTATTGAGTTCGATCCAGCTTATATTAGACCTTGCTTTCGAAGAATGGGTTATGTCGGTCTTCTAGATAAATGGCCTGCACTTAAGCCGGGTTTTATTGGTAAATGGCGTTTCTTTGCTCATCTGATGATCGTTTCTATCAGCAACAGGCGTGCTGGTACTGATGCTATGGCTCTACCGATTTCTTCCCAAGTGGTGGCCTTAACTTTGAACAGACCTTATTCCTTTTCTCGTTACTTCTTCGAACATCTAAAGCTTCAACACAGTGCTCTTGGTAATCAACGATTCTTGTTATGGCCACGACTTGTGATGGCCATTATAAATCATGCCATTCCCAATCTTCCTCCTCAGGATGCAATTCACCGTGTCCTTTCTCCCGCTGATAGGATATATGCCTTGATGAACAAACCCAAAAGAGGTGAAAATCATCCTAACCTTCCTCTGTTTGGACATTTAGCTGATCCTAACTTCAGACCGAAAGATTTTGCTGTTGCTGCTGGTGACAATGATGATGCACCTCCTCCACCTCCGCCAGAACAACCACCTGTACACGCAGCCGCTCAACCTCAGCCTCAACCACAGGTTCCAGCTCAACCTCAAGCTCAACCACAGGTTCAGGTTCAAGCTCCAGAGGCTCAAGCGCAACCGCAACAGAATCCACCTCACCAAGGCGTTCATGATGATGAGACAATGGATGAAATGCTAGATCAAGTAGCTCACCTGCCTCCTGAGCAAGCGGAGAACATCGTATTGCCTCCTGATGATGATATTGCTCAAGTTGATCAGTTTCAGGGTTTACAGGATATTCCAGATCCTGCGTTGGATGCACTTATGCGTGATGTCGATGATCCTATCAACCATCCTGTCAACCTTCCAGGTTCATTTGCTGCTCCTGGAACTCCTTCTGACACTGACACTGACTCTTCCACTGATAGTGATATTGCTATTCCTGATCCTGCTGTTGTTGCTGCTGCAAAGGAGTTAGAAATTGACCTAGATTTTAATCCTGATGAGGATCTTGCTCCACCTCCAAAGCGAGCTCGTCGAACAACTGGTATTCAGATTTTTGACAGACCGTCTGCTTCTTCTACTTCTGCGCCGGTTACTTCTTCTGTAGCTCCGGTTCCACCCGTCACTGTGGTTACTTCTTCTCCTGCAACTACTGTTAGCCTACCATATCGCACAAGTGTCAAGTTCGTTCGTCGCCAACGACATGAGTCTGGTGTTGGTACTTCACGCTCACATCCTTCCTCTGCATTGGCCTTGATTACAGCCGCTACCACTGTTGCTACCTCTTCTGCTCTTGCTTCTTCTGTTGTGGCGACTGTTTCAGCAGGTGTTCCTCGACCACCGCCTTTCATTCGTCCACCTACATCTCTGAACCCTCTGGCACCGCCAAGTACTGCATTCCGACAACCAGTCATTTCTGCTGCTTCTGGTTCTGCTTCTACTTCATCTTCTACTCAAGAGGTCCCTTTATTGCTGAAGTTCAATACTCTAGAGAGTCAAAATTTGAGACTGACGGCTCGTATCAATACTCTGGAAAATCAGCTCTCTGATCATCAACTAAAGCATGCAAGTGAGATGGCTGCTATGAAGGAATTGATTACACAGCTTGCTGCTAAATTCAAGGAACTTGATGATCGATTCAAGGCTCAAGGGGGAGATGTTAGTGGTTCTGGCTGCAAGGATGATGAGCTAGCTAAAAAACGTCGTGATGATGAACATGATGACTCCGACGCAGCCAGGGATAAATCTGTTGGTGAGCCTATGAATCAGAGTCATGCTATGGATCAACAACAACAAGAGTCAGGGGATGCTGGTGCTGATGCTAATACTTTCGAGACTCGACAAGACAAAGGAAAAGCTCCTGCTACCGAACGAGTAACTCAAGCAGGTGTTGTTTGAGGGAAATCAAGACTAAAGAAATCAGGTAGCTGCTGTCAAAGGGGAGACTGTAAGTGCACGTTTGGTGTGACAACAGCAACCATGATTTGATTAGTATTTTATTTGAAGTATTCTCATTATGTAATCATAGACAGTGTGTTTTGGATACTTGTATTTTGAATGAATGATTACATTTCATATCTATTGTTTTTGTCTATCTATTTATCTATATGTTTGTTACGTATTTTGTTTAGGATTTGTACGTGTGTGATGATATTGTGTTCATACAGATACGAGTGATAAACGTGTTAAGTTCTAAGTATTCTAAAGTACTTAGAAGATGACAAATTAGTCTGCTAAACTCGCATGTACTGTAGCACGAACTTGGATAAGTTCGTGGTACTGTTACACGATCTTGGACACGAACTTAGTCAAGTTCGTGTCACTGTAGCACGAGGTTAGAAATATGTTTTGGCTAAAATCGTATGGTATGGGCCAGACTAGCCAAGTTCGTGTATACGGCCCAAGCCTACACGAACTTGACCATAAACAGTATAAATACGTTCAGAAATACGTATTAATTAACACTTTCAATATTATCTTGCTGTCAATCGTTTTCTAATCTCTTCTAATCAATCTCGCGCGACTTTAGTATTGTCTTAGGTTGTTTTATCAACGAAAGACTTAGGTAATCCAAGTAATCGGGTTATCGTGAGAGGATTCCGAACTCTCATCATAACTATAGCGTTCTCGTTAACGATCGGTTAACCGGGACTTACAATATATAAAAGAACATATCTCCTTTTGTTTTTTGTTTTTGTTTTTTTTGTTGTTGTGATTTACTATAAATCTGGCTCATGTGATGCACAGATTTCCCCGTTTACAACAATATAAATTTATTGTCAATATTTGAATTACAATGAGTAATATATATGTGAACATCGATTTGATAAATTAAAATTTAATCATATTATACAAAATGCAAATCATAGATTATCAATTCTCATCATTATCAAGGTTGTAAATATCGGCGTATATCGGTGTTAGTGTATTTGACTCAATAGTAATTATTATAGTTTTTATAACACATAAAATACTAAACACCATCATACATATAATGATATTTAAAATTGAAGAGCTATTTTTGTTAAAGGTAAAATGATAAAAGTTCAGGGGTGTAAGTGTATTTGACTCAAAGGTTGGTGACTATAAAATCACCAACAAACCCTAATGTTATAAGCTCCCCTCCTTCAAGATGTGGAACCTGAACTCCAGCCACCACCAACATCCCTCCCTTGGCCACCACAATCTCTTCACCAAGGTTCTTCTCTCTTCTCTTTTTGTCCGCGCGCTCTCTCTCTTTCTCTCTCTCTATATATCCCCTATCTCCTTTCTCCTTTTCTTCTTCTGTGTATTTGTTCTTCGATTTCCGGCAGCCACCTTGAGCCGTCGTGGATCTTTTTTCCGGCATCCACTTTCTTAATTTAAAAAAAAGTCAGTCTTTGTTTGGCCGAGATATACCCAATAATTGCCGAGATTGACCGAGATTTGACCAAACCGAGATATTGGACCGATAACAAGTTTTTCGTATCAGTCAAGTGCCGATATCCGATATATCCCCGATATCTCGGCCGAGATGGCTGAGATTTACAACATTGATCATTATATTTACATGGATTCAAATTGTTAATTTTATTTATTACATGAACTCAAAATATAACTCAAATGCATTGTACGGGTTTTATAAATTTGGGAAAGTGAAAAACCGACGATAAATTTGTGTATCACTTTAAACTTTAAAGTAAGTTTATTGCTAATACCGGGTATATTTTAGAAAATAAAAAGGTTGAAATATATAGTTATATAGTTATATAAAAAAATAAATAAATAGCTTTATTTAATACTTTTAACTCAAATTTTACATGTAATAAAAATACATGCATATCAAACTTTGATTAATAAAATATTAAAAATTAAATAGTCTTATGTAATAGTGGTGCATTTATCTTTCATAGATTGTGCTTTTGTATTCAGAAAAGGGTGGGAGCGTAGTTTGTGTTTAGACTCCCATCCAACTTTATGTAAATTTTTTTTATTAAAATAATAATAATAATAATAATAATAAAAGTGATGTTTTTTTTATTACAAGTAATAAAAAAAATAATAATACTAATAAGTCCCTAGACGTTGAGTCAAATTACTCTGTTGACTATTAGATTATACCTTGTAACCATAACTCTGTTGGTGAGTCAATTTTGCACCAACGGAGGTGTAACTGTTAAAATAAAAGTGATGTTTTTTTATTAAATAATAATTTATGAAGCACGGAAACTGTAATTAGGGTGCAGTACTTGTTTTGGGGACGCCATGGGGATGGATACGCCTTCGAAAGGTTTCCTACACGTTTTCAGATATGGGGAACGTTTTCCCCAAGTTTCCTAAACGTTTCCAGTGAGAGTTATTTCTGGTGGATTGGATTGTCTTTTTTTTTTTTAATAATTTTTCCGGTGATAGGGTTACCATGGCGACAAGCTTTTGAAAAAGGGTAGGTGGCGTCGACGAGCTTTAGAATAAGGTTTTAGTTGTGCCCAGTTTCTTGATGGAAATGCTTTGGGGTCTTCTCCTCCTCGTAGTGGTATTTTTGTATTTTCTTACTTCTTTTATTACGTGACTCTCGCATTTTGTTTTATTATTTTACTTTTGTTTTACTTGTGTAGGTGAGCACTTTTCTTCTTGTGGCGGGGATCTTTGCCGGGGTGAAAAAAGGAGTGGGGAAGATCTTGCTAGTCCTTCGCCCAAACGTGCCACAACCGCTCTTTCTCCCCCCATTTCCGATTCTCATATCGGATTTCAGCAGTTTACTTCTTTTTCTTCTTCTTCAAGTGGTGGTCCTTTGTCATTTACCCATGCTAGTTTGGATAAATGCATTAGCGATCTTGGCCCTATGGAGCGGGTGGGTTTTCACTGTGCTGAGTACCCCACCCTACTGACTATCACAAGTAGTAGTGGATTGTGGGATGAATTGAGGAGGGTATCTGCTTATAGACTGAGTTATGATGATTCCACCCGCCATTTTAGCTTTTCTAGCCAGCGGGCGGGTTCCACGATCCCCATCCTACTAAGGAGTTTCATCGGGGCTTCGGTAATAATTATTTTGTGCCTTCTTCTGCCCTTCGTCTTAAGGATGACGTGAGAAATCCTGACGTGGCTAGGCGCTACGCTGATTCTGTTGTTCCGCCAATGTTGGCGGCGGAGGCTAGCTTCTTGACTCCTTTAGAGTTAGCAAAGGTATCTCATAGCCTTTTTGAGGTTATAAGTGTTATTATTATTATTATTTATTTATTTAACTTTCCAGGTGTATGATGCTGCTGCTGCTCATGCTTTTGTGAGTGGGGTTGTTATGCGCGAGAGCCTTCTTGCACACTTTAGTACCTTGTCAAAGAAAGCTGAGAGTTTGGAGGCAGAGGCAGAAGTGACACGCAGGGATCTCTCCAGTGCTTTGCTAGGGGTTGACAAAGAGAAAAGTGAAAGGCAACGCTTGGAGAGTGAAGTTCAGTTTCTTAAGGCGGACATGGATGCTCGGGTCAATGAGGTTGATAAACTAAAGATAGAGCTTGAAAGTGAGCGGTTCCGTGCCAGAGAGTTAGAGTCTGAAGTTCAGAGGAGGGTTCAATCGAGGAGAGATACCCTTTTAGCTTTTCCTCATTTGTTTAAGCTTGTTCTTGCTCATCAAGATGTGATGAGCATCATTGGTAACTTTAATCGTGCTGCGTACAATGTTGGGAGGCATTCTGCTTCTGTGGAGTTGTCTGATATCCATCCCTCTATTGATCTCCGTTCACTTCCGTTTTATGATGCTTCAGTCGTCGAGAAAGCTAAGGAGGCTGATGCTATTTTTGAGAAGAAAGACTTTCCTATTCTGGATGCTATTGTTGGAGATCCGGATGCTTCTATTGAAGACATAGTGTCACTCGTTACTCCATCGTCTCAGACTTAGGTTTTATTTTGCCATGTGGCCTTAGTATTGACTTTGTTACGTCTATCATTAGCATTTGTACTCAGATTCTTAACTTGCGACTTTGTCATCTTTGTATTAGCTTAGTTGGCGTACTAGCCTTTTGTTTGAGGCTTTGTCTTATTGCTACGTGTGTATTATGTCATATGATGTGTTTGGTTAACATTTTTATGTAGCTTGTTACTCGTGAGGTTTCACTTCCCACTGAGAAGTGCTTATCATTATCACCCGATGAGTGAAATGATGAATATTTTAGTTCTTTATTTCTTTCACCCTATGAGTGAGAAAATTTTTGATTGTAAGGGTAATATTAACCCTTTTGAGTTCATTACTTCCCTATGAGAAGTATCTTCCTTTCCATCCAATGGATGAGAGAGATGATAATTGGGTGAGTCAATTTCTTGCTTTATTTCCATTTTCTTTTCATATATATTTTATTGTTGGTGTGTTGGGTAGAAATTTAAGCTAGCATTTTATCTTGCTACTCTTGCTGTTCGGTTTGTTACCGAGAATTTGAGGATATATTACGAAGTAATATTTTGAAAGGAATGCTTTTGATTAAAACATGATCAAAACGAAATACATTGATCAACTGTCATGGATGTCTGTATGCGCCATAATGGCCTAGACATAACATTTTTTCAAATTTATAGCATTCCATGCTCGAAGTATTGGATACCCATCGAGCTCTGTTAAGGTATACGATCTGTCTCCATGCGCCTCTTTAATCTTGTAAGGGCCTTCCCCCTTTGGGCCTAGTTTGCCAAGATCCTCAATTCTGATCGCTTCATTTTTTCTCCAGACATAGTTTCCTACTTTGAAGGCCATGGAGCGTACCCTTTTGTTGTAGTATTTGGCCATTTGCCTTTTGTTTTCCACCTGGCGAATGTGGGCTACCTCTCTCATTTCCTCGATCAGGTTTAAGTTTTTCCTTAGGGCTTCCTCATTTTGTTCAGGATCAAAATTGATGATCCGTTGTGTTGGAACAGTGAGCTTCGCCGAGATTACTGCTTCAATCCCATATACTAAGCTGAAAGGGGTTTCCTGCGTGCTTCCCCTTGGGGTGGTTCGGTGGGCCCATAAACCTGTTATCTCATCTATCCATCCAGTTCTGCATTTACCAAGCCTGACTTTAATTCCTTCTACTATGACCTTGTCCATCACTTCTACCTGATCGTTACCCTATGGATGTTCCACTGAGGTGAACATTTGTTGTATGTCCATGTCCTCACACCATGTCTTGAAAGGGTTCTCAGCAAATTGCTTTCCATTGTCGCTGACCATTATGTGGGGAACTCCAAATCTACAGACTATGTGTTCCCACACAAAATTGATTACATGTTGCCCTGTTATGGTAACCAATGGCTTTGCTTCCACCCACTTAGTGAAGTAGTCTACAGCTAATATCAGGAACTTCATGTTACCGACGCCTTGGGGAAATGGTCCGACTATGTCGATTCCCCACTTGTAGAATGGCCAAGCGGTCGTAACGGGGATTAGGTCTTGCTTAGGCATTTTAGAAATTGAGGCATGCATCTGGCAAGATTGACATTTTTCAATTTCATTCTTTGCATCTTAGTGCATTGAGGGCCAAAAATATCCAAGCCTCATGATTTTGGTTGTGACCATAGTCACATAATTCGCTCAAGTAGCCGCGTTTTTTTGTATTGGTACGTTTCGTACCCAATCGGAATTCGCTAGCGATCCGATCGCCGGCGGTATAGCGAACCGAATCGAGAAGAGAGGAATACTTTTTCCAATCTGGGATGATAATGATGATGACAATGAGTTTCAGACACTGGGATTTGTATATCAAGTTTTAGTGTGATCGCGTGAGTGTAGTGATAAAATAAGAAACCCTAGAAGACTGAGACTACGGGAGTTTATATCTAGTGTGGATTAAATGCTAAGGGTTTTGGGTTTTTATTTTTATGGGCTGATTTATTGGCCTAATAGTCCAACTAGTCCACCTTCATTCTTATTTTATTATAAAAATAATTAACTTGTTTTTATTAAAAAAATAAAAACAAGATTAATGTAATATTAATAATTATTGTTGTAGATTTTAAATAAATAATAAATTTATATAAAATTTTTAGTTTTATTGTGGTTACAAGCTTATTTTGTTAGGATATTGTTAATATTTATTCTTTTAAAATAAATTCCTTCATAATTTTTGGACATATGTTTTAACTGTTGGTACACCTAACCGGAATCTATGGTACACCGTACCGCTTTCGTACCGAAATGAACCTACCCCCTCCGTACCGAATTCGTCGCATCTAGCGAATTGCGTACCCGAACCGCGTACCCATACCGAAGCGTACCGTGATTTATGTGACTATGGTTGTGACAGATCTTGGCCCTGCATGTATTCCGCATGTCCCGCCTTGGACCTCCTGGATAAGCTTCTTTGCCTGTGTTGGTCCCACACAACGAAGATGTGGGACAAGGAAGGATTTCTTGAATAAGCAGTCTTCTATGATTAGATACATCGATGCCTTCATCCTTACTCTCCTTGCCACCTGCTTATCTTCAGGGAGGGTTCCATTCTTGATAAAATTGTGAATAAGGGTCATCCAACATTCCCCTTCTTCCACCTGAGCCACCTCTTTTGTTGGCACTATTGACTTTGCATTGAGTACCTCTACCAATACTTCCTTTGTAAGGTGGACGAAGGTTAAAGACGCGAGCTTGCTTAAGGAATCAGCTTTCTTGTTTTGGCACCTTGGGATCTGTTCAATGCTGAAGGCTTTGAATTCTGAGATGATCTTTTTGGCCTCTTCCAAGTAGAGTTGCATTGTCTTTTGGCTTGCTTCAAATGTCCCCCTAATCTGGTTCGCCACCAACTGGGAATGTACCATGGCGTGAATGTTTTCGACCCCTATCTTCCTAGCGATTCTTAGTTCGGCGAGGAGGGCTTCATATTCCGCCTCATTATTTGAGGCTGAAAAGTTAAAGTGCAAGGCGTAGGTGTATTCTTTTTCATTTGGGTCAATGACGATGAGCCCTCCTCCTGATCCTCCCACGCTGGATGCTCCATCTGTAAAGAGCGTCCAGGCATGGCTTTCTTTTGACATACCTTCCTCCCCTTCATCTTCACCATCAATTTCTGCTAAAAAATATGCCAATCTCTGGCCTTTCATGGAGTTCCTTGCTTGGAAAGTTATTTCATGCTCCCCAAGTTCAATCGTCCACTTGGCTAATCTGTCTGATACCTCTAGCTTTGCCAAAACTTGCTTGATGGGCTTATCTGTCAAAACTTGAATAGGGTGTCCCTGGAAATATCTTCTAAGGCGCCTGGATGAGTGGACCAAAGCAAGTGCCAATTTCTCCAGAGAATGATAATTGATTTCTGGCCCTTTAAATGCTCTACTGACAAAATAGATAGGCATCCGAGAACTTCCTCTGTCTGCCAGTAGCATGGCACTGACACATTCCTTAGAGGCACCCAAATACAAGGTAAGTCTTTCATCCTGGATTGGGGCTGTTAATGTTGGGAGATTAGCCAAATACTTCTTCATTTCCTGGAATGCTTTCTCCGCCTCTTCTGTCCAAGAAAAGCCTTGCTTCCGTACCCTTTCAGGGTTTTAAAGAACGGCAGAGATCGATCGGCTGCTTTAGAGAGGAATCTAGCTAAGGATGCTAGCTAAGGATGGGCTCCGCCCAAAAATTAAAAAGTCATCAAAAGTATATCGGATGACCTATCTATATAAAGAGGACGAAATTTTAAAAACACCCATATAATTTTTATAATTTATTGATGTACGATTTTTGAGATAAAAGAGTTTGAATGAATTAGATGAAACTAATAATTTATGGATAAGAGGGAAAAAAAAATGTATGATTGAGAATTATTCATTTAATTTTTACCTTAATTATGGTTTGCAAATAAAGATTTACTTTCCAACCATACTATAATACTATGAAATTAATTTACACCCTTTAACTACTAAATTACCCTTTTACATCGACAACCATTACAGCACCACCACACCGCCGTTCCCTGACCGCCGCTCCCTGACCCGTCTAGTTACAACCATTACAGGCACAACCATCACCGTCGCGCGATATCATCGTGTACACCAAACTTGTATCGACGTTAAGTTCGTGTACACGAATATCAATAGTTTAGGTTCGTGACTTTTAGTGTTAACACATCTCAGAATTAGGGTTTTATGTTCAACGACAATGGATATTAAGCCCCAAAATCTGGCTTCACAGGTAATTAATTACACAACTAAACCCTATTTCTCTATACATTCTGTATCTAAATATTGTACAATCTTTTTATATATATAAAGAAATTTAATTTTGAATTTATTATACATCATAAATCATCATCATATCATATAGTAGAGGTAGATAAACGTGCCCCAGGGTTTGCCTTATTAATTTACACTGTTAATTTAGATTTATTTTAATTTTAATTTATGCTAAGGTATGATGGAAGGTTTGATGCTCTGAGCATCACTAGTTTTGAATTTTGCCAACCTTGTTTGCCCACACCAGTCTTCGTTTGCGAAAGCTTCAGACTTGGTTAATTAGTAAAAGGAATATGTCTCAGTTCAATGCTTCAGACTTGGTTACAATTGTTTGCTTGTCTCGGTTCAATGCACCGTCATTTGGGCTACCAACAAATGTGTGTTCTCAGTTTCATGGTGTCTCACAGATGCACCTTTATTATTCATTGTCTGTTATGACTTTTTTTTTCTTGTTTATTTGAGGATAAATACATTAATGATTCCTGTAACAGGCATCAAGTGCTAGTCAAGACGCATCAGCTGATTGGCAAGAGTTTACAGCTACTGATGGCAGAAGGTAAATCTCTCTCTCTCTCTCGTGTATAAATTTGTTATATTTTAGGATCTCAATTTCCAGCTTAACCAACGGGCCTTTGGCTTAGGTTAACCAATCAACGACAAAACATGCGTGTGCGATTACTTACGTTAAAATATATCACATCTTAATTAAAGTAAACCTTTGTTTTGCATATCTTTGCAGATATTATTACAACAAGAAAACAAAGCAGTCTTCTTGGGAAAAACCTTTGGAGTTGATGACACCTCTGGAGGTAAGTAATATTTTTAACACCGACAGTAATGGTATCATGTTGTTTAATCACTCATTTAATCTGGAATTACACGAACTTGCTTTTTCTTGAAGACTTCAAACTTCTTGTCATACATAAATCGATCAAGTTTTAGTTATATGTGTTTTTCTCTTTTTTGGATGTTTCATTGATTTGATGATGTCATGGGAATTTGAAGCAAACTCCAAAGGCAAATTTATATTTTCCATGTCAGAAAACAATTGTTATTAAATCACTTATCAAAGGCAGAAAACAACTTGTTTATCAAAGTTAGGGGTAGACTGGTAACTATAATCTCTTGCACTAAGTTTTTCTACAAATCTGATTGTTTTGGTTTTAATATATAGTAAATTGCATTCAG